>QLSR01000272.1:2455726-2512826 GCA_031780015.1 Citrullus colocynthis
AAAAAAAAAAAAAAAAAAAAAAAAAAAAAAAAAAAAGGAAGAAGAAGAAGAAGCAAACCCAACTAGTCCACCAAATCTCACAGAAGAAGATATTTAAAAGATAATAACAACCACATGACATCCCTTTCAACAAAGGAAAACGACAACAACAAAATGATATCTTATTCTGTAATTAGCATCCTGCAGACAGTTTCGAGGTGAGAGCTCGTCAATAGCAACATGTGTAAACAATTTTTAAAATTGTTCAAAAAACTCACATTCCAATCTAGAGTAGTAACATCTTTGCTCTTCTCGTTAGTTCTACCCTTAACATGCTTCAACACCAACACGTTTAAAGGACCACTTTGAGCTCCAGACCTACTGCTACCATCCGCTATTGTCCAAATGCGTGCTGTTGAATCTCCAGAACTGTAATTGAAGTAAGAATCTAAAAATGTGTATTTATAAAAGATATAGAAGCCTCATGATCAAAAGGCAACCATAATACATGTTTCTTGCTAGTCTAAGAGGAGGGAGACAAGTCAGACTATACAAATATTTCTAATATACATTCTGAATGAGTATCCTTTTTTTCAATTACACTTGAGACATACCACATTAATGATAGGTACAAAGTAGTGATTATCCAGGTATGCAATTTAGCACAAGATAACATCCCACACAATAATTGCCACTTAATAAAAGATTCCAATAATACTTTATAAACAAACATATACAAAAGTATGAAAGTACACACAATATTCATCCCATGCTATTTGCCACTTCATAAAAGAAATCTGATTCACCATAAAACAAATTCAATATTTGATCAAACAAGAGGACCAAGTGGCACAAGAAAGGGTAATTGAATACTGATTAGCCGATGTCAAATTTGTTTGCCATGCAAAGAAACTAATCCAAACAGAGAAACTGATGTGTCATTGAATTGGTATCAGAAAGGGGAGGAAAACTGAGTGCTTTAACTTATAACCAGCATTTAACCCCATACAAAGTTACAAACCATAAAACTTCCCTATGGTGGTACAAAGGCTAAAAAAAGTAATCTGATTAAAATAACAACAGACATTAAAAATGTAAGCCCTTAATATTTGCAACGCAAAAACAATTCAAATATTTGTTGAGCGTATAAAAAAAAGGAACCTACCCTGATGCAAGAAGAGAACCTGTTGGATTCCATGCACAGGCACAAACCTAGATGTGGAAAGCAACAGATTGTCACATAGGCATACAGCTGGAATAGAAAAAATTGGGGATAAGGGAGAATATCAAATATCAAACCATCATTTTGAGGAGAAAAAGGGGTCATGGAATAAACGAAGAAAACTGAAAAAATATTCCCACCTCAGAAGTATGTCCTTGCAAAATTGTCACATCAGAACTAGAAATTTCACAGGACTGAGATGTTGAGGTCGTAGATATATCCATTGGTTCTGGTCCTACGAAATACAATAGATGATACAGAAGTTCAATAATCAAAAAAATTGAATACTAGTATGTCTGTCTGTGGAAAGATCGGTGATGAGGGGGAACGAAAGAACTCATTCTCTCTAATGAGGCAAGAACAAAAAAAACCACTGAAAGTGGTTCAGATTATCCTATTCTAACATTTTTGTGACTTCATATGAAGCATGAACCCACAGATCCCTTAATAATGTTAACCAAATGTAAGAAACATGCACAAGGACTAAATAACCGGCCAAGAAAATGATAAGTATTAGATCAAAAAGTTCAAAAGAAAACAAGACAGTATCTGAGAATCACAATAGACGAAAAGGCAATGGTAAGTACAAGCATACTATGAAAACAACATACAATAGTAATTTCATGGATACAAACATGGACTAAAGAAAGACACTGGGGAAAAGATACCTCGGAAAACTCCATTCTCTCCTTGGTTTGCATGGACCTTTTCATCTTGATCCATTACCATATCTCTATCTGTGAAATTCTCCTGTTGCTTTTCTCGCTCCTTATCCTTTTCTATTTTATCTCTATCCTTATCATGCTCCTTATCCCTTTCCAGTCTTTCTTTCTCCCTTTCCAGTCTTTCTTTCTCTCTCTCAAGTCGTTCCTTCTCTCTTGCACGTCCACGTTCAACTTCACTTTCACGTCGTTCCTTCTCCCTTACACGTCCTCGTTCACTTTCAAGTTCTTTATCTAAATCTTTATCTTTCTCTTTTTCTTTTTCTTTTAGTAAACTCTTCCTTTTATCTTTGATTATTTGACGCAATTCATGGACATCTTTTGTAATAAGGTCCAAAGGCTGTAGGAATGAAAAATCTTCATCTAGATCTGTGTCATTCTGACAAGATTAAAACAGAAGCATCTCAGGTATCAAGCTAGGGGAGTTCTTAAATAGATATAAGCATACTAAATTAGGAGAGTCATGAAGTTTATTGTGCTAACATTACTCAAATTAGCTTCCATCTCCAAATACTGGAGCCCTTTCTGTACAACAGTAACTAGAGCACCAGGTGGAACCAAATTGCCATCAATAGAACACTTGTTAATGCCAGCTTCATACCCTAAAGCAAAGGCTGAATGTATAAAACCTAAAATAGAAAGAGACAGCAGGAAGAAAATATTAGACCTTGTTCTACTTGATATAAGATTGATAAAAAAAATTCAAAATGAACAGAAAATGAAATTTCAGAGAGAAACTAGCAATCTTTTTATTTTATTTTTGGATGAGAAACAATTTCATTAATAGAATGAAAATATCCAAAGAGATACAAAAGGGACCCATCAAAGGGATTACAAAAAATGTTTCCAATTTGCAACAAGGAAATTTAAGCTACAACTGTTGAAGGGTTGTATTAGCATGCAAAATAGATAGATCTAAGAAGTCCTTTAAGGATCTATCCTTGCCTTGGAAAATCCGAACATTTCTTTCTTCCCAAATCTTCCACAAGACCACAGCACAATATTTGTCAGTAAGAGCTTCTTGGTAGTTTTGAAGGGGTGATCAATCTGTAGCATTCTTAACCAGGCTAATGAATCCCGAGGAGGAGCATTTAACCATGCAAAGGCACTAAACAATTCTTCCCATACTTGCAATTATTTAATAAACTTATATTTAGAGAGAAACTTGCAAGTGACTCAAGAGTTAACAAACATATTTGCAATAATTTGATAAACTTATATTTAGATGAAATTCATTTTCAGGATTGGGACTAATATACCTTGACAGTGTCAAGAAAAAGCTAATTGAAAGAAGGAATATTATCTAGAGAAATTAGGCCTAGGCACAGGTGTTTTAACTTTTACCTAGATTAGAAGTATTTGGAGAGGAAGGGTTTAGAATGGGAGACTCTAAATGTTGGGGGCTCCTCATAAGGTACTATATGGAGTCTCCAACATTTTCCAAGTTTAAGGGCTATTTAGGGCTTTTTTTTTCCATCTCCATTAATTTTCAAAATAAGAGGATTCAGGCAAGGTGAACCCAAGGTATAGGAAGAAGGATCTGTCTGGAGGAGTTGGGAGGTTTATTTGAGTTGTGAAGTCACTGTTGGAGTTCAGAGTTTTTGTTCAAATATATGATAAGAAACTTTTCATTAAGTAGATAAAAAGAGTCAAATACTCAGAATATACCACAACAAAATAAAAACCTCCAGACAAAACTAGTAAGGAGAAAGAAAACCACGACAAACACTGTTGGAGTTTAGAGTGGCAGACTAATGTTACCACATTCCCTAAGGAAAAGCCTATTAAGGGAACTTTCAAAATCTGAATAGATATTTAATGGTTTCATCGAAGAGTGTGAGCTTTGAGACCCTCGACCTCACTTTGTGAGGTTAGATTTACATGGTCCAATTTGCATTCAAAGTGATCTCTGTGTATGAAAATGAAAACACATGTACTTAATTTTTCCTTCCAATTGAACTAAGAGGAATGACAAAGCCATAATCTGTACCGCCGGTTACCCAGATTATTGTCATTGTTCACACCAAGCAAGAAATTGGAAGGAACGCCAGACTCGTAGCCGTAGTTAGTGCTTCACTCGCGTATCCAAAGCCTAACCTACTCTAGAACTCACATATTAACACCACACCAAATTACCGAAAAACCTAACAAAACCACACAGTATGTAAGAGAAAAAGGAGAAAGAAACAGAAAGCTCAAGTAAACCAAACTGAGCAGAGTTGCATTGATCTACAAAATTAAATTACAGGAACACAAAATTTCTAGCCCTAGCCAGCTCAAAAAACCAACCCGCACTGCTACGTTTCTAAACAACAAATCAGCTCAACATTTCCTTCTGTAATAAAAGCGAATTGAATTCCGAAAATTTCCTCGTCTATTTAATTTATACAGATGAAAAGGCAGCAAACCAGACTAAACTGAGATTCCAAAAACAAAAAAAAAAAAATAACAATAATAAAAACTTAGAAGGAGCTAGAAAGACGAAAACTACCTGATTCCTGAAGGTAACGAAAGACGAGGTAATTCAATTCGACGGAAGTGATGGACGTCATGGCAATAGAACGCCGGCTGTGAGGCCGGAGAGAGGTTAAACGATCATGCGGGCGAACTCGTGGAGTTGAAACAGAGAGATTTTCAGTACGGGCACTTGGAATGAAGAATGAAACGGAAACCCACTTTATGTTAACGGAGTTGGAGAGCCGGTGAAACTGCAGCTTTCAGCCTTTCAGGATGCCGAATAAGTCGTAGACGTAGAGAGAGGGAAACCCACGGTTTAGTGTCGCGTTAACGAGGACCGTCAATGACATTACGGTATGCCGTCGTAGTACCTTTCTTAGATGCCCCTCCAATCCTATTAAGCCATCTGGCTGTACTTATTTTTACGGAAAATTAAAAAAATATTGTGGTTTTATAAATTATTTAGGAAAATATCGTAATTTTTTAAATATCTATGAAAATATCGTAGTTTTTCCTTTTTCTTCTGCTTGGTCGATAGTTCAACCCTCGACCAAATATATCTTTTTTTAATTGTATTTTTCCCACCTTCTACCTCCCCACTTCGAAAAATTTTTAAAAATATTGTGATTTTATAAATTATTTAAAATTATACTTTAATAAATTTTAAGAAATATTATGGTTTTATAAATTATCTAAAATTATACTTTAGTTGAGGTTGAGGTTTCAACATGTTGGAATGTTTTTTAATCTTCACATGTTGAGGTCTCGACCTATGCCTTGGTTGAAGGTTGAGGTCTCGACCTTTGCCTCTTTTCACTTTTCAATCTTCTCTCTTCTCTGAACTACCATATTTTCTTTCCAAACTACAATATTTTTCTAATTATTTTTACTAAATACAATATTTCAATAAAATGTCCCATTTTGACATTGTCGATCTGTCATTAACAACTGGGAGAGTCCGTGATTGCAAAATTTCTTTTGGAAAAAATTATATTTTCACCCCAATTGATTTGAATTTTGGACAAAATTCAATTTTATCCAACTCTAAAACGTATAAGTGCCCGTTTGGAGTTGATTTTGAGAGGGTTTTTCAAATAATTTTGATTTTTTTTTTTTTAGTATTTGATAAAATGAATTGGAGAAATTATTTTAAACAATAAAATTGTTGAAAATATTTACAAATAATAGTAAAACATCATAGTCTATCTACAATAGACTACTATCTGCGTCTATCATGACATAGTCTATCGCGATCTATCATAGATAAACAATAAATTTTTGCTATATTTGTAAATATTTTGGTTCATTTTACTACGTTTGAAAACGATCCAATAAATTGAGATTAAATCTAGGATTGTTTTTAAATAAGCAAAATAAACTAAAATGTTTAAAGCTATAGGAAAAAAAAAAAATTATTGTCTAGACACCTATCGCCTCGTGATAGAAGTCTATCATAATCTATTATTGATAGACGGTGAAATCTTTCCATATTTGTAAATATTTTCAGTAGTTTTGTCATTTAAAATAATTTTCTTTAAATCTATTAAAATCATTCTTAAAACTCACGTTCATTTTAGACTATTTTTAAAATCAGTTCCTCACTAACTTTAAAATTATCGTAGAATCAGATTTTACTTTTTAAGTAAAATTTCGATTTTAATTTTTATCCTTTAAAATTAAGATGTATTTTATATATTGGTATCTTTCTCACATAACCCGAATCTAGCTCCTACTTTTTCACATGTTGAATGTGGCCAGTTTTTTTAAATCATGCCATATTGATTTTTTTATTTCCTAAATACTTAACAATTAATTTATATCAATACAATATAACATTCATAAAATTAATATCAATTTTATTTTAGGGTTATTTTTGTATATAGCAAAATGAACCAACTTATTTATAAATATAGCAAAATGGCAAAAAGTAGTTATCGTTGGAAGTGACAAACACTAATAGATAGAGAGTAATAAATATTTATACTAATATATAGTGATAAACTATCAATGATAGTATTTTTTTTTTTTTTACTATATTTGAAAATATTTTCAACAATTTTGCCATTAGTTTTTATAATTTTTTTCCTTCAAGTGTAAACTCATTCTCATGTTGGCCTTTTGGCCTTTAATCCCACATTAATTAATTAATCAATATTTTGATAATAACAAACCTGAATTAATTTATTGATAATTTGATTGTCCATTGCATAGAGCTCGGAATTACAAATCCAATGCATTTTGAATCACGCAAATCGGAGTTCAAACAAGGCCGAAACAAGTTTAATAAGGTTCCACTTAGACTAATAGAGAAGTAACACTTGTGGTTTTTTATTTTTGGATTGGTGTTAAAAAGAAAATTAATTTAATATTGTTGTATATGTTTGTGTTTAACGGCTAGTTAAGTTTAAATTTCCACAATTCAAATTTCCTTTACAAAGATCTAATGGTTCAAATTGAACGTGGTTTTCCCTATCCTCGCTCTCTTTTTAAACACTTCATATGCTCCAAATTTTTACAACAACTTGTATTATTTTTAATCCTCCATAATTCACCAAGCCACCATTGTTGCTCTCTCTCCAAGCTTCAATTTTTCTTATTCTCATCTAATTCTTGAGAAAAATTTATGTATGGTGAGGATTTATTTGCTGTGAGCTCAAAATTTGTAAATCCACAAAGAGTTTCTCTAGTATGCTCTTTAAATTTTTCCAAACATTTTGTAAGAATTGCTTTTTATCCTAAAAAAAAGCGGTTGTAATGGTTTGATAGTTATCTATGAAAACTATTGAGTTTGCTCTTGAACTCGCAAAAAGAGCAGTATAGCAGTTGGACAACTTTGATCTATGGAAAGAGTCAGCAAAATTTCTAGTGCCATATCGAAGAGAAGCTTGGAAAGTGGATATAGGTCGGATTGTGTCAAATCACTATAAAATCATGGTGTCATTTCCTCTATCCCTATCCTATTTAATTTTGTAATTAATTTTTTATTATATTTTTATTCTTAAAATTAATTGCTCGCATTTGTCTATTTAGGTAGGTCAAAAGTATCTTTGCATATTTACTTTACCAATCTTATTGTTAGAATTAAATAGGATGTTTTAAAGTGTGATTGTTAATTTATTATTTAATTCAAAGCAAAATTATTGTTTAAATTACTTGTTAGCAAAAGTTTATTAATTTGTTTAATTGGGTCCACATTTAATAAAAAGTTTTAATTAGTTTTAAGAAACTTTATTCATCCCCCTCTAGGGTTGCCATATCGATCTTACATCCCATGCATACTTTCCACATTTTTGCTTCCTTCATACTTGAGTCATATTTTAGTTAGTCCATCTTTTATAGTCATCTCATAAAAATAACCTAACTTGATTTTGATTGAGGAGAATGACTAGGTTGCACCTATCCCCGTACTCTCTCTTTTTTTACCCACACAAAAGATAGATCAATATGTTATGATAAAAGAAAGAAACAGAATAAAATTAATTCCTTAAAAATTCTATAAAAAAAATCAATATGTAGATACAATGTACCACGTGACATGATGGTATTAGTCAATATTTGGGTCATACACATGTATTCAAACGAATTAAAGGATCCCGCAAATTTCAAGCCAGAAGGATAGAAGGATGTGGAAAGTTTTAAGTTGTGGTAGTACAAACACAAGTTGTTCACTTCTTGCAAGAAACACTCGAGAAAGTTGCCTTCACATCAAATCATTAACATGACTTTTTTTTTTTTTTTTTTTCTTTTCCTTTCAGAACAGCGTATTTCTTCCAATTTGTTTTTAGAAATGCATTTTTTATTTCATTAATCCCTCCTTTGACACGTCATGAGATTATATAATATTTTAATCAATAAATAACACACCGTTGTTAAAATACTTCATTTATGACAGACAACAAGTAAAGGCAATTGTAATACTAGATATTTTTTCATGATTAGAGTGAGATTCACCAAAACATAGGTGCATCCAAATATATACTATTCTTTTCTCAAAAACTCATTATGTCAATCCTTTAAAATGGAGCCATTTTTTAAAACTAATATGCATTTCTTTCTCCGTGCGCACACTTCTTCTCTTATCATTTTTCCAGAGGAAGGTTGCGGCAAGTCTTTTTATTTCTTTCAAGTTTTTATCGACGTATTAGCCATCCTTCAAAAGTATATAAATAAGTCAATATGTGGACACTTTTACTAGTCCATGTTTGGGCTATACATAGCTATACATATGAATGAGAGAGAATCCGAAAATTTTCAAACAATGTCGATATGAAAAGTTAAAAATTGTGGATGTTCACTCTATGCAAGAAAGAGAGTTAGGAAAATGTTTGAGACTAAATCATTAGCATAACTAGTATTTATCTCTACAATTTAAAACTTGCAAAATTTGAAGATACCTAAATGTCTCTCATTTTCTCTTTTTCTATTGTGAAATTGTTTGAAAGTAATATTTAAATGACTAAAATCACTTTTGTTATTTTTAAAATATATTTTTCATACTTCACAATTAATTGAAGAGCAATTTTAAATTTTGATAATTTCAAAATTACCCACCAACATACTACATATATATACACACAGAAATTCATCCCCAAACAACCCACAAAAGCTTTAACTAGAACGCCATGGATTTAGACTCTTACTTCCTTTACTCTTCCCTCTCTCTTTTCTTTCTTCTTCTTGCTTTCAATCTCATTCGTCGATCACTTCGAGTTCGCAATAACTTACCGCCGAGTCCGCCTTCTCTTCCGATCATCGGTCATCTCCATCTCTTGAAAAAGCCACTACACCGAAATTTCCAGAACCTCTCTGCCAAATATGGCCCTGTTATGTCCCTCCGCCTCGGATCTAAGCTCGCAGTCGTTATATCCTCGTCGGCGGCGGTGGAGGAGTGCTTCACTAAAAACGACGTTGTTCTCGCCAACCGTCCGCGTTTGCTCATTGGAAAATACATCGGCTATAACTACACTACCATGATTGCGGCTCCGTACGGCGACCACTGGCGGAACCTTCGTCGAATAGGCGCCATTGAAATCTTCTCTTTATCTCGAATCAACGAATTCGCCGATATCCGGAGGGATGAAGTGAATCGATTAGTGCGAAAACTATCGCATAATTCGATTCATCAGTTCTCGAAAGTAGAAATTCAAACGGCGATGTCGGAGCTGACGTTCAACATCTCAATGAGAATGGCGGCCGGGAAGAGGTATTACGGCGAGGACGTGACGAACGAAGAAGAGGCGAGGAGATTCAGGGAGTTAATTAAAGAGATTGTGGCGATAGCAGGAGTATCAAATCCAGGGGATTTCTTACCCATATTGAACTGGATCTCGAATGGTTTTGAAAGGAAATTAATTCAATTGGGGAAGAAAGTGGATGCGTTCTTGCAGGGGCTAATTGATGAACACCGAAGGAAGAAGGAAGAAGGAAGGAACACGATGATAGATCACTTGCTTTCTCTACAAGAATCGGAACCCGATCACTATAACGATCAAATAATCAAGGGATTTACAATGGTAAACACATTTCTCTACTTCTCTACCTTTTCTTTTCATTATTTGAAAATATTTGTCTGAAAGATATTAAATATCTATAATACCTCAACTTCTTAAACGAATGATTGGAAAATAGAAAAATTCTCATCTATTTAATTTAATATGTATAGAAATAATACTAATAATAATATCTATAAATTATAATTTAATTATTAATTTAAAATTGAAATATACATTGATATTTACATTTTATCAATGTTGATATCGACATTGATATTTAATCCTTGTATTCAATAACTTAATGGTTTTTGTTCTTTTAACTTTTGAAAAGTAAATTTAAGCCTAACTTTTTTGTGGTTGAAATTAATCTACTTTTCTTAGCCTTAAAATATAGGCAAATCAAAATTAATTTGCACTGAAATTTTACCATGAATATATTTGTTCTATATTTTTGTATGATGTATTTTCTTTTTACAATTATTAGTTTTATTTTTAATTAAGAATTTGGGATTCTTTTTCACATGAACAAATAAAGTTAACCACTTCGACAATGGTGTAATTACATCTTAGGTAATTATTTTAAAGAAAAAATTTAGAAATAAAAATAGTGTTTATTGACTTAATTTAAAAAAAAACAAAAACAAAACAACGACTACTAAACGAAAGTTTAACGATTATTATTAAATAAAGTAATAATAGAAACTATTTAAGTGTTGTTACTTTTTTCCTAAAAGAACATATATATTTAGATGCTATTTCCTTTAAAATAACAGGTCTTAGCCATATTCTAAGAAAACTTTTTTTTGCAGTTTGTCACATTTTTATGAATAATAAAATATAAATACAGAGTGAGTTCTAAATGTTTATAAATAGTTCTATCACAAGTTTTACAAAATTACACACGCACACGGTGAAACTGAAAGAAAGAAAAACCCTACCAATTAGTAGTTTCTAATTTCCACAAAACCAATGAAATGGGTTTAAATTATTTTTTGATATGTCAACTTTCAAATTTATTCTATATTGCTAGAACTTTTAAAATGGCTATCCAAAATAAAACAAACACCAAAACGAGAAAATATTTTTAAAATAAATTAGTAAACGACTAAAATAAGGTTTAAACCTAAACTAAATTAACAAACCTTAAAAGTTATATGTAAAAACTGGTCCTCCAATTGACACATTTTTATTAATTAAAAATTTATTAGTAATAATGAATTTGTAGGTATTACTGACTGCCGGGTCCGACACATCAGCTGTGACAATGGAATGGGCCTTGGCTCATCTACTAAACAATCCCCAAGTGTTAAGGAAGGCAAAAGACGAAGTAGACACTCAAATTGGAGGAGAACGACTCATGGAAGAACCAGACATTTTCAAACTACCTTATCTTCAAAAAATCATCTCTGAGACTCTTCGGCTGAATCCCGCGGCACCCATGTTGGTTCCCCATTATGCAGCCAATGACTGCACAATATGTGGATACGATGTGCCACGCGGTACGATGGTACTAGTCAATGCCTGGGCCATACATAGGGATTCAAATGAATGGGAGGATCCCATAAGTTTCAAACCAGAGCGATACCAAAAGTCAGAAGCCGTGGAGGTATACAAGTTGTTGCCTTTTGGAGTAGGGAGACGAGCTTGTCCTGGGTCTGCCATGGCGCACAGAGTGATGGGTCTAACTTTGGCAACTCTGATTCAATGCTTTGAGTGGGAGAAGATTGGAGAAGAAGACATCGATATGAGTGAGCGGAGTGGTGCCACAATGACCAAGATGGTGCCACTGGAGGCCATGTGCAAAGCTCGTCCCATCATCAACAACCTTCTTCACTAACAAATATTTATTACTAGTAATTTACTTGTGTTCGCGTGCTTTTCTTTATAATACTAAGAAATATGACATTTGTATGCTCGATGTTCCATTATGCACTATTTTTAGAAGCAGTTTTGAATTGTTTGTTTTTCCTTATTTAATCTATTATTTATTTTAAATAGCATCTTTACTTCTGAGTCTGACCCATCCATTTTCCAAGAGGAAGACTACGGCATTTCAAGTCTTTTTGGACTTTCAGTTCTTTAGAATTTTCATGTCATTATCACAGTATTTGTGATTCTTTATGCTCTTCTCCTTCATCTGTCTTCTTCAGTGGAACTAATTTGTTGGCGATGGGGGTTGACGGTTGGACTTGTTCAAATTTTGTTTTCTTTCCCCTGTGATTCTCCTCTCCCTTCAATTCCAGTTTTTCCCTCTGCAGAAGGAAACCCATTTGCTCTGAACCAACCAACCCATTTTCATGGAAACGTTTTGGAGCTCCAATTTCCATACCCTTTTCTCTCACATTTTCCTCTGTCTTCTCTTCTTCTCTCTTCAGGTTCACCCATACAGTTCTCCCGATAAGTATTTTGTCAATTGTGGATCACGGACCACCGTTGTTAACGCCGGCCGTACCTTCATCGGCGACTTTAATACTACCAATACTTTCAGTTTCAGATTAACTCCTCAGTATTCCGACCAAGTTTTTGATCATTCAGCGACTCTCCATCTCTGTACGATTCCGTAAGGATTTTCAAGGAGCCATCGTTATACGAATTCGAAATCGACCAAGATGCTCTTCATCTTGTACGCTTTCATTTCTACCCTTTCAATTTTTCCACTGATTTTTCCACATCCCTTTTCAACGTTTCAGCTTCTGGGTTTCTCCTTCTACGAAACTTTAATTCCTCGAATATCCGTAACAATTCTGCCTCCGTTGAGGAATTCTTTTTAAGCTTAAACAGATGGGAAAATTTTCAGATCTATTTTTCACCGGATTCTTCATCGATTGCATATGTAAATGCCATTGAAATGTTCCCCATCCCACCAAACTTCATTCCAGACAAGGCTTTAATGATCACCCTCGCCGGAGCGAAAGGTGAGTCCAAGATTTTCCCTTCTCTAATTTTACATACAGTTTACAGAATCAATGTCGGAGGTCCTGAAATTCTCCCCAATAAAGACGGACTATGGGGGAAATGGGAACAAGGATAGTATGACACTTATCTACTGAATTCGAGCTCTGCAAATAACAGCCGTTCCTATCCCTCAGAAGTCAAACACTTGGACGAAGATGACCATTATTTTGCGCCTGAACTCGTATACAAAACAGCGAAGGAGTTGAATATTCATAGAACTTCCGATGTAAGTTCCAGCTCCTCTCTCAACTTGATCAATATAACATGGTCGTTTCCTTCAAGAAAACACACTCCCCATCTTCTCCGAGTTCATTTCTTTGATTTAATCGGTAAATCACACAACGGTTTTCTTTACTTCAATTTGTCTATTGGCAATAGCTTCTGTAAGAAGATTGGGTTTGTTGGTTTGACTAATTATCCATTTCATTTAGATTTCTCGGTGAATTTTGGTGAAAGTGGGTTTATTACTGTCAGTGTTAGTCCTCTGGATAAACCAGATTCTGCACAGTCCACTGCTTTTCTGAATGGGGTTGAGATTATGGAAGCCATGCATGAACATGGCAAGAATCCTGTCATCAAGGAAAGGAAGAACAAACATGTGGGTGTTTTTGTGGGCTTGACTGTTGGTGGTTTTGGTTTGATCTGCATTTTAGGCTTTGGGATATTTTTTGGTCTCAAATGGAGTAAGCCAAAAACCGAGGAAGCTTCACAAACACACACAAAGTGGTCTCCATTGCCTGTATTTGGAGGTCGGAGCACTCACAGCAACTCAACCAGCTCTCCCATCCCCGACTTGAATCTTGGGTTGAAGTTCTCTCTTGCTGAAATCAAAACTGCCACAGACAATTTCAATAAGAAATTCCTTGCTGGTGAGGGTGGTTTTGGGAAAGTTTATAAGGGAGTTATGAGAAATGGCATGAGAATAGCAGTCAAGAGAAGCCAACCAGGTGCTGGACAAGGTATTTCTGAGTTCGAGAGAGAAATCACGATATTGTCGCGAATTCAACATCGGCACCTCGTTTCGTTTATCGGGTATTGCGACGAGGGACTGGAGATGATTTTGGTTTATGAATTCTTGGAGAAAGAAACTCTTAGGGAGCATCTTTACAACTCAAACTTTCGTCCTCCGTCTTGGAAGAAAAGGCTAGAAATTTGCATTGATGCAGCGAAAGGCTTGCATTACCTACACAAAGGCTTATCCATGGGAATCATTCACCGTGATGTAAAATCAACCAACATTTTGCTTGATGAGAACCTTGTTGCTAAAGTTTCCGACTTTGGCCTTTCAACAGCAAGTTCCCTCGACGAAACTCATGTAAGCACAGATATTAAAGGGACTATAGGGTATCTCGATCCCGAGTATTTTCGAACCCGACAATTGACACAGAAATCTGATGTCTACTCATTTGGGGTAATTCTTCTTGAGATTTTGTGTGCACGACTAGCTTTGAATCCGACACTTCCAAATGAGCAAATAAATCTAGCAGAATGGGGGTTGAAGTGCAAGAAAATGGAGTTGCTTGAAGAGATCATTGACCCCAGATTGGAGGGTCAGATTGATTCCAATTCCTTGAGAAAGTTTAGTGATACAATTGAACAATGCTCACAAGAAGATGGTGAAAATAAGCCTACAATGGCGGATGTGCTATGGGACTTGGAGTATGCATTGCAACTTCAACAAAGTGTTCGCTACAGAATGCCACATGAAGACAGTGAAACCAATGCCTATGGGACCTCTTCAGCAGCCATTCGACGAATTCCTTCCATGGTTTCTTCCATTCTAAGAGATGATACTCAAGATATGAGTCAAGATCTGAACACTCACTTAACTGATAGTCAAGTTTTTTCTCAGATGAAGGCAGGTGATGTCCGTTGAAAAAAGAATGGTACAGTTGGATTTTTGGAGTAGATAAATCAATTAGATTTTAAGTTTTAGCATATCAATTTTTATAATATATATATATATATATATATATATATATAAATGATAATATGCATGTCACAATTGTTAACTTTCGAATATGGGATGGGTGGTTATGTGACACTGCTCTAACCCAATGAGCAAGTCAGTTGTACAAAAATGGTAGGTCGCGGACAATCTCGGGATATGATGTAGCCTCTACCTATGTTTTGAGAGAAAATAGTTCTATAATACGAGAGAGAGGAAAAACTTTGGAAACATCATTAAAAGAAGCATTGAGGATTGCTAGTTGAAAGAAAACTTGTTTGCCAAGAATACAACAATACTTGATCGGTGAGCCTTGTGACCCAATCAAGTGGTGTCACGTGGCAAACTTATGTGGTTTGGCTAGGCTGTAAAAAAAGATGGGTGCACCTAACTAGCAACCAAATATTACTTTTGCAT
Organism: Citrullus colocynthis; assembly: GCA_031780015.1. Taxonomy (NCBI): domain Eukaryota; kingdom Viridiplantae; phylum Streptophyta; class Magnoliopsida; order Cucurbitales; family Cucurbitaceae; genus Citrullus; species Citrullus colocynthis. The sequence goes on from QLSR01000272.1 coordinate 2,470,919, forward strand.
TACTATCTTTTTTTTCAAGGAAAACCAATTTATAATATATGAATGTACACCATGAATTTTTGTAAGTGTATTAATTTACGTCATTTTTTCAAATTTATTCGAAATATCATGTGAATCTTATAATTATTGTTTTAATTAAACTCTTAAATTGTCATGAGTGAACGAATTTAGACCTTTTGTTAAAAGTACCTTTGGAAATTGTCAAAGCATCAATTCTTTTAACCTCGAGGTCAACAATTATGTGAGTTGAATTATACTTATTTTTACAAGTTGAATGAACAATATTTATTGTCAGAATATTTGATGATGTATAAATAATATGCTTAATATATATTATACATTAAATTACAATTTTAATATTAAAATGAGCATAGTTCAACTAGTATTAACATGAAAAAATTACTTAAAATTTTGGGTTTAGAGTAGTTTTTGATTAGATGAAACTCCCATCAATTTCAAAATTAGAAATTCTATTCTTTCTATTCTCATTTTCTATGTTGTCAACTTAGATTAAACCCGCACTATGTTATAAATTTCTAGGTTATTATTTATTATTACTATTATTTTTGTAAATATGGAAAATGGTGATTGCGTATAGAAATATAAAACTTTAATTTTTTTATTTATTGCCATTAAATAGATAATAATAATAATAATAATAATAATAATAACTTTAAGTTTAGCGCTTTGTTGGGGGTGGGGATAGAACTTGTACATTACGCAAAAGAGATCGGACAAATGATACTTCTCTTTATCCGTTCATCTCCACCACAAAAATATTATAAAGTTAGTTCAATAATTTTGGTCTATTTACTTCTTCTACTTTTTAATTTATAAATTTAACTTTTAAAATTTGATATTTAATTTCTTAAAATTCCTGAATTAATTGAGAGAAAGTTCATGTCATTTCAGCTAGCAAACTTTAAAAGAGTAAAATTTTATATAACAAAATAAATAATGTCATAAAAGTTAAAATGAGTTTAACTTAACTCAATTGATATAAAAGTTTGTATTAAAAATATAATTTAATTGAATATTTAGATTACTCAATTATTAAATATTTAAATTAGAACACTGTCTAACAGACCACATTTATCATATGGGGTAGAAATTGAGTATTGAATAGTATTTTCTTTTTTTGGTCCAAATAAGTTATGAACCAACCAATTAAAAGATTTATTATATAAAATGTAATCAAATTTATCGTTTAATAGTTGTAAGTCTTTTTCAAGATAAATTTAGTTTGTGCTTGTTTCAAAGTTGGAGGTGGAATTTGAAAAGGTTTAAAATGGTGTATATATATATTCATATTAAAATCATAAAATAAAAAGAGATGTTAAATCTTAAAAAGGACAAAGAGAAAAAAAGAAAATGGAAAGCAAGGGTGATTGACTGATTGGGAGCAGCAGCACCAGGCACGCCGCCCACAGAGTTGGATGTGGATGTCGGCAGTGAAGCAACTGCGAGCGGCAATAAATGATGGTTCCGTGAAGTGACGTATTTGCTTTCGTCACCTGATTCCAACTTTCCGTTACGTATTCCATGACGCTCATGATACTCCTACTTTAAGTTTTTAACATCACTTCATCAATTGTTTGTAATAAACAAACCAAAAGTCCAGGACATCAATTTCACTCCCACTTTTCTCGGTCTCCTCATTTTCCTGTTCTCTATATTATTTTGTTATGGACTCCTTTCGAATAACGTAAAATAAATTAAAATATTTATAATTATAACAAAGTTTCGTTATCTATTTGAAATAAGTTGGGATAGATTATTATCTGTATTTCGATAGTAATCTATTGCAGATAGTCTGTATATTTTGCTATTAACTGTAAATATTTTCAACAGTTTTACCATTTAATATAATTTCTCTTTTATTGTTTGGATTAGATATAAAAAAATAACAATGGCTGATGTTAAAAAATGGATAATCTTAAATTTGTATTACAGGAGAAAATAATCTAAGTACCAGCAAGATAAAGAAATTGAATACCAATGTGATATCCATCCAACACACACTTCGATACTCAAGTCAGTCTCAAGTTTGCAAGTAATTTGACAGTAGAAAATAGTAGAGAATTTTAGGTATACCTGTGACCAATAATGTTGATTGTTTATATAGGTTAGTAACATGTAATTGAAACTTGGTTTTTTAAATTGTTAAGCTATTACTCGTTGGGAGGTTTCACTAGCATAACTCGAACTTGTAATTGATGATGCTTAAGTGAATCACACACACAATTTCTCAAGGGTTTCTTTATAGACAGTTTCAAACTTAATCACTTTGAGGTATTTTACAGGTCCTTTGATGTTCTCCATGCGTCCTGCAAAGGTTACTCATGATTCTTCAAATGTTTTTTTTATGGGACTATTAAGTTCTCTCCATGGATCTTGTTGAGGTCTTCTATGGGACTTCCAAGGTCTCTCATGTGACTCATAAGTCTTCCAAGGTCCTCAATGTGACTCCATATATAGGTCTTACATGGGTACTAACCAAGTCTTCTATGGGTCCTCTGAGCCTCCACTAGCTAGGCTCCCTCATTGGTCTTCTATGGCCTATGCTACCTTTAGCTTTTCTAATAGGTTCTCTAAGCTACCTCTAAGCTCCCTCATGAATCCTCAAAATTCACTTTATATCTCCTCATAGGCTCTCTGAACTCATTCTAGGCCTCCTATGGGTCCTTAGAGCTCCTTCCAAACTCCCCCAAAGGTCATTTGACCTCTTTATAGGCTCCCTTCGATCCTCTATGTCACTCTAGGCTCCCCCATAGGTCGCTTGAACTCCCTCAAGGCTCCCCATGGGTTCCATGAGCTTCCTCTAGGCTCCTCCATGGGTTCGCTAAGCCTGCTCAAGACTCCTCATGGGTCATCTGAGCTCACTTTAGGCTCTCTCATGAGTTCTTTGAGATCCCACTTAGGCTTTCTCGTGGGTTCTATGAGTTCCTTTGTCCACAAGCCTTCTATCTCTCTAAACTTCCAGTCTCGACCTATCTCGACAAATATACTCATAACAATAATAAAATAAAATATTCAAACCCATAGGTCCCATGTCAATTTAATATACCTTAAAATTTAAACATTGTGTCAATAAAGAACTAAAACTACAAACTAATCATTGCATCAATTTGAATTATAAACTTTTATATGTAAATCAATTTAGACCCACCAATAAAAGTTTGTTTTAAATTCATTAATTTATAATTTTCACACGTACATACGACTTCTTTAAATGTAAAGATTAACACAAAAATTATAGAAAAAATGTGAGAATCAAATAGACAATAGTATGTTTTAATTAAATTTTAGTGATTTCTCATTTATTTGTTTTTCCCTATTATTTAAAAAGAATTATTTTTTTTTCTTTAACTCTTTTAGTGAAATTTTTTTAGAATGATAATTTTATTTAGTGACTTGGCTTTGAGATGATTTTAATTAGAACAAGTAAAAAAAATACAAATCAGTAACGGTTGAGAATCTCACATTAGAAAGATAGAAAGACTTCACGCTATTTATAAGATATATGCATGGTTTCTTAAAAAAGAAAAAGATTGTCAATTGATTAATTCTCTTAAGACGAACGCCATAATTATAAGATACATGCATAATTTTTTAGAAGAAAAAAATTGGTCTTTAAGACGGATTCTATATTTATTTAATATGATATTATAGTTTATGGAATTCAAACAAATATTCAACTTCAAAAGAAGAAAATTAGAATCTATTAAAAAAATAGTGAACTCAAATAAACACTATTACATGAGTCACTTTCTCTCGTGACTATATATACGAGCATATGGCTTTGAATATCGGAGCATATTTGTACAGTTATAAGTATTATTAATCATAATCTAATCTATTATTAGCTTGTGAATTAACTATAGAGATTGTTAAACAAAAATAGGGACCCACGTGTATCTGTACTTTAACTTTTAAGTAACTTAGCACGTGTGAGTCCATTTATTTGAGAGGGATCGAGATCAGAATGATAGAAACATTTACCTAAATTATGGAATTGTAAGAAATTATGTGTTTTATTGTTATAATTCTAATCAGGTTTCAAGAGGCGTCTAAATTTTTAAAATGTCAAAAACATATTTGAATTTTTAAAAACAAATATTTAATTGCATTATGGGATACATTACACATACGAATTAAATATTCCATTCAATTGTTCAATTATAATTTGTCATATGATAAATTCTTCTTACTTATTTTTTAAAATACTTTTGTTATGTATAATTAAAATAAAAGCACAAAAATTGATGCATTTTAGAATGTATCTAAGTATTATTCGATTTTTAATTATGCATTCAATAGATTTGTAACATCTTTAGTTTAAGAATCTATAGATATTACATTGAATTTTGTGTTTAATTAGATTTTTTATTTTATTTTTTATTTTATTTCATTATAACAAGTGATGGTGAAGATATTCAAAACCTCAAGTCTTTTAATCAACGACATATTTTTTAATTAATTGAACTAAGTTCAAGTTGACATGGGGTTATATAAATTTTGTCTTTCCCTTTATCAATGGATGAACATACACATACATACAATTTTTGGATAGGCTTATATTTGATTGCTAGCCCCAAATTCAATTGGCTCAACCAGCGGCATCTTCATGAGGGACATTTTCTCTTCGATCTTCTGCACAATTTGTAAAGCTACACAATCTAACTATATGTTAATTTGTGTTATATCTGTTAACCTATATTTGAATTGGTCACAATGAAATAGACCCCAATATTTTTCAAATTGATAATTAGAAGTTGTCATATTGGTGTCTTTGAGTGTCACATGTAAATGGTTACATGGTTATTATGATGTTGTGAATATTTTGAATGTTATTAAACGTTTTTGTTAGATTCAAGAGTTGGGTCTTATTTAATCTTATTTGTAAATAAATAATTCTAATAATATGACAACTATATGTAAATAGGTGCTGGTTAGGCTACATCTATCTTTGTGCAGTCCATTAATTATCTAATTAAAAACTAAGAAATTTTAATTTTTAGATAAACGTACTCAAAGCTGTACCTAATCGCTGACTTTCTAATTAGAGCATTTGTTTTCAAAATTAAAAAGAAAAATCGACAAGTATATAAATATATTTCAATTGTGCAACAACGAAATTCAAAATTTGAATAGACACAAATGTTTATCCATTCGTTATGACTTGTGAGATAAGATAAGGTCAAATGTAGGAGGAAGAAAAAAAAAAAAAAAGAGAGTAAAGTTACTACTTCCTTTTCAATATTTCCAAAAGCTATCATCCATAACATTGAAAGGACTAGAATCTTTCTATACCTTTTAATGGATAAAAATTGGATCTTTTAATTAAAACAATATAGTAACATTTTTCTGAACTTATTTGAGTGTGAAACCAGCTTGGATGCGTTTCGAATAATTTTGCGAAACATGTCTTCATAGAACCGGATAAAAATCACCAAACAATTTAAGTAGTTTGGTCCAATAATTCATCCAACCCATATTAATGGTTTTTCCTGAACTAGTCAAGATTAGCAATTTTGGAAATCTTGTGGGGAAGGAAATGAAATGGAATGAAGAAAATGGTTGTTGGAGTTATTTAATAAAGTATATTGGTCTTATATTTTTAACTTTAATTCATTTTAGTTTATGTGTTTTAAAAGATGTTTATTTGATCATTTACTGGAAAAGAATGACTATTTTAGTTTCTTCATTTTAAAAAAATATAGTCGCTTTTTTAAAGTCTAAAGACCGAAATTGAGAGTAAAAGGACTACATAATAAATATGATAGAAATAAAAAGAAAAATTAATTAAAAATACGCAAAGTAAAGAAGAAAAAAACAATATTTAAACCTCTAATAAATGAATTGAATAAAAAAAGATTAATAATACAGCAAACTGCAAATGTCAGTGTCCTGGCGTGAATCTATATGAATAGCTCACCGTGGTCACGTCTTCGTCCTCATCCCAAATCAAAACAGAAATACACTACACAAATATTATGGAAAATTACTCTTTGCTTTGCCTTTTTCTCTCTCTTATCTCTCTCCTCTTCGCTTTCAATCTCCGCCGTCGCAGAAACTTACCGCCCAGTCCGGTGTCTCTTCCCATCATCGGCCACCTCCATTACCTCAAAATCCCCGTCCACCGAACTTTCCAGAACCTCTCTGCAAAATACGGACCAGTAATCTCTCTTTGGTTCGGATCTCGCCTCGTCGTCGTCATCTCGTCATTGGACGTGATGGAGGAGTGCTTCACTAAGAACGATATCGTTTTAGCCAACCGTCCTCGGTTGCTAGTCGGCAAATACATCGGCTACAACCACACTACGATGGTAGCGTCACCGTACGGCGAACACTGGCGGAACCTCCGCCGAATTGGAGCCATCGAGATCTTTTCGGCATCTCGCCTCAATAAATTAGCTGGAATCCGAAAGGACGAAGTGGAACGGTTACTGAGGAAGCTATCGAGGAATTCGTTGTATGAATTCTCGAAGGTACATATGCAATCGGTGATTTCGGAACTGACGTTTAACATATCGATGAGAATGGCGGCCGGAAAGAGGTATTTCGGTGAGGAAGTGACGGATGAAGAGGAAGCGAGACAGTTCAGAGATTTGATTAAACAGGTGGTGGCGTTGGGAGGAGTTTCGAATCCAGGAGATTTCATTCCGATGATAAATTGGATTCCGAACGGGTTCAAGAGGAAGGTTTCGGGACTTGCAAAGAGGACGGACGCGTTTTTGCAGGGATTGATCGAGGAACATCGGAGCAAGAAGGAAGAAGGAAGGAACACGATGATCGATCATTTGCTCTCTCTGCAAGAATCAGAGCCGGAGAACTATGGAGATAAAATTATCAAAGGAATTATTCTGGTAATCTCCATATTTTCTCACTCACTTTTGTTGAATTTCAAGACTTTGACGGATTTCAATTTATGATTTCAAATGAATTTAGTTCTTTGTCACTATAAAATAAATAATGATTTTAAAATTAAAAAAATCTTAGTTTTGGTGCCACCTCAACTTCATTTATTTATGTGCAGGTTAGAAATTATACAGTGAAAAACTGTCAAAAGAAAAAGAAAAACCAGTTAAAAAGATTTTTTTTTTTTTTTTTTGTTGATAAAAGAGATAGCAGTATGACAACTAAATCATTGTACTTGAAACCATTTTCCTTCGAATTTCTTAAATAAATTATTTAATTAACTTTATCATATCCTAATTTTTAATTAATACATCATATTTAAAAAATAATATTAATAAATTCTTCACTTTCTTTTTCTAGTTATCATTCAAATACAAAATTTGAAATACATTTGTTTTAAATCTTTCTTATTTCAAATAAAGTAATTAACTTAAAAGTATTTCTCGAAATGCAAATCCCAGAATTTAAAATCTATTTTTTTTTCTTTTTATCCAAACGGAGGTTCATGTTGCTTTTAACACTTTGAATCTCCATTTCGATTCGGTTACTTCCACGGTTGCGCACTTTATTATTCCTCCTCACGAATTTTGCGATTTTTCCATCTCTTTTGGATAATCTTCAGAAGAGAAAAAGAATATGTCAGAAGCGCAATCCAGATTCCAGTGATGGCACTTGCGGGACCTAACGTCTCACGTGTAACGATAGCATTTGCCATAAAAGCATTTTTTAAAATAAAATTTATAATTCTTTCCTCATTAATTTTCCTGAAAATAATTTTTTATTTTTATTTTTCGATGAATTACCTGCCAGTCTGCCACTGGCCATTTTCTTCCATTCTTTGGGGTCCAATCAAGTAGGGTCATGAAATGCATATTGAAATTTTAATTTTATGTATATATCCCCAAGATATCGATAAAGATTTATTAAATAAGTAAATGGACAAAGTACAAAAACTATCATTGAAGTAGGGTATAGTGTATTTCAAGTTACATCTATATATTTTTATCTCATCCAATTGTTGAATTAAATATAATTTGTCAACATGTGATTGGACATCCATCTCCATGCAAACACATGACAAGGACATTTATGTTATAACTTAAGATGCCCCAAATATTTTTCATAAATATTGTTATTATTAAGAGACATACATCTAGATCTTAACTTGTCAGGATTTGTTTTTGTTTTTTTTTTTTTTTTTGGTTTGGTTTTCTCTCTTTTGTATGTGTTGGTGTCACACTGAAAAGGCACATAAATGTGCAGGTTTTGTTACTAGCAGGAACGGACACATCAGCTGTGACAATTGAATGGGCTCTAGCTCACTTACTCAACAATCCAGAGGTACTCAAAAAGGCTAGAGAAGAGCTAGACGCTCAAATCGGAGAAGATCGACTAGTGGAAGAATCAGACGTCCCCAAATTACCATATCTTCAAGGAATCATCTCTGAGACTCTTCGGCTGAACCCAGCTGCTCCGATGCTAGTGCCACATCTCACCTCCGACGATTGCACAATCAGCGGCTACGACATACCACGTGACACAATTGTATTGGTTAATGCATGGGCCATCCACAGAGATCCTAATCTATGGGAAGAACCCACACTATTCAAACCAGAAAGACACCAAAAGTCATCAGAACTAGGTGAACATCAGGTCCACAAGTTGGTTCCATTTGGAGTTGGACGACGAGCTTGCCCTGGGTCCGGCATGGCTCAACGAGTGGTGGGGTTGGCTCTGGCGGCCCTGATTCAGTGCTACGAATGGCAGAGGATTGGTGAAGAGAAAATAGACATGACGGAGGGACGAGGCGTCACTATGCCCAAGGCAGTGCCATTGGAAGCCATGTGCAAACCTCGTCGTATCATCCACAACCTTTTCAACTGAAAAAATGGTTGGATTTAAAGGTATTTTATTGTTTATATTTAATACTCGATGTAGTTTTGATTTATTTGTATTATTATATCTTATAAAAGGATTAAAAAGTATATATTTGGAAGGGTGTATGTATCGTTCTTCTGTAAACTTGTTTTCTTGTATCATAGCATTTGGAATAATGTATATGTTGTGTATTATTATCTATTTGTTCAGTCTCTGTACAAATGGTTATTCAATTTGAGTGTTTTATTTCTAATTTGAACATGATTTCACGGTTAAATTATTTTAAGATCCATGGTTTGATCTCCACTTTTGAAAATTTTGAATAAAAGAGAAAAATGGCCACTATTTGATTTAGTGACACATAACAGATTTGATCATAACTGTACTATGGGCCAGTGTGTAAATTTTAATTTTTTTTTTTTTAAATTTTTATTTTTAGATACAATAACCACCGGGAAACAGCTTTGTCCAACTCATGTTGAAATTATGTTTCAAAGTTTTTCTTTTCTTCTTCATTCCAAAAATGATTTCATAAAAGTCAATAATTAGACACAGTAATCTCATGTTCCACTTATTTTTACATAAAAGAAAAGAAAAATAAATAAATTCATTTTAAAAAATTAACACATATAACCTTTCATTGGGTATTATCTGCTGTACAAAAAATATCTTTTTCATTCATAAAACAAAGCCACCAGCATAAACACAAGAGTTATTATCCAAACTTAGGATTTTTCAAGAGTTATTATCTGAACTTAGGGTTTTTCAAGAATGTTATTTATTATTCAAGAGGCTTCTTGGAAGACAATTTTGAGCAATTAAATCCTATATATTGTCCAATGTCAATTTTTGGCCCTTAGATCTTTCACATTGATCAAAGACAATTTTGAGTTATTGGATTCTTCACATTGATCAAGGTGAATTTGGAGTCATTGGATTTGCTTCCAACTCATCCCAAAATCTCCAATAAGTGAGCACAGTCTGATAGATAAATAGAGAGTTTTCTTCTTACTCTATTGCTATTTCTCTATAAGAAAAAATTAAAATTGTCTCTTATTTTATACGGTGGAATTCTTTTATTCTCGCTTTTTGGTTTTTACCTTAGGTGGAATTCTTTTATTCTCGCTTTTTGGTTTTTACCTTAGTTTGATTAGGGGTTTTCCACGTAGAATCACTATGCGATATATTCCCTCCTTTCTTCTTCTTCTTTATTATTATTATTCTCAATCTATTTTAGTTGCAATTTTACTCTATTCAATCATTTCATAATGAAGACTCATTTGGATCTAACTCTCCCACTAACCTAGCAGTAACCCAAACAAGGCCAAAAGAGAGAGCCATCGAAGGAAGGTTGTGCACCAGAACATGGATTTCATCTAGAAGATTGTTGATTTTGGTTAGATTGAAGGCTTTGAAATTGAGCAATTTAACCACTTAAAGAAGAATTTCAAATGGTTGATTATTACGCACGTAAAACTCTAAACCCTAAATACTAAAAGATGGTTGATTATTACAAGTGTAAAACAATGATTTTGATAGTTGATGTTATGGAATTTTTAAGCATATGAATCACATAACTAGTACCAAACTACAAAGTTCCACAATAGTTACAACAATGATTAAAAATTCAATTGAATCCTAGTCTTTGTCCTTGAAGAATTAAACGTTGAGAATTTCGGGTATGTTTGGATTATCTTTAACGTACTTAATTTTAAAGAAAAAAGTCATTTTAAACCTATCTTTTTATCTGGTGAAAAGATGAATGGAGGCAGCACTAACAACCTAGTGTTAGTAGAAAGAAGAAGAGAAGCTACAGAAACAATAGTGATTTAGAGATTTAATGAAAGCATAACTACTTTAAGATCTTATGGGCTAGATTTGGGCTTAGGCGTTTGAGCTTAATTTTGGGACATAACAAAGCGGGCCTTCTTATAGACTCTTTTTGTTAGGAAATTGGGGTAGAATTAGTGTCATTTTGAAATGAAAAATACTCGTTCTCTATTCGATTTACACTCTTTCTTTGCAATTTAGTTCACTAATACGATTTGATACGTGACAAATTTTTTTCGATATTTTAAAATTCTTTTACTGTGTAATTAAACTCGACTGCAAAAAAATTGGGTGTAGCCTAGCTAATAATTATTGCGGTTTTGGAATATGGTCAACTTTGCATTAATTTTCCATTTCTACCCCTACATCCTCTCCTCCCAAATCACCCATTTTCATGTAAACTGCATTTGTATTTTGTATTCCCCATTTCTTCGGTTTATTTGAAATTTCTCCATCTTTCTCCCATTTATTCTGTTGGAAGATTCAGTTTTTGACTTATTGTTTTTGTTTTTCCAAATCAGAAATTTGATTTCAACTTTACATGCATGTTTATGAATTCTCAATCATAAATGTATACTTTTTATGATTCTAACTTCTATTTGTTTTCAAATTCGAACTAGGATTATCTCCATATTATCCATAGTTTTTTTCCCTTTTCTTAACCGATTGAAAGTTAAGTCTTTTTCTAAAAGAAATATATTAAACAAATTAGATACAAATAAGATCCTCAAATAAAATAGGTGGCATTCCGACGAGATCTAAGTACCTCAAGAGATAATTCTTTGACTCTTCACCAACAAAAGAGCGAAAGATAATAAGCCATAAAGAGTATCATAGGAAGTCAAATCTCTGACATGAGAAACCCTATTGTAAATTCTATTACAAAAAGAAAATCTGATAACTTTTATTTGAGAGGCAAAGAAAAGAATATATCCTCAGCAACATTCGATATTCGACGTCTCATCTAAATCCTAACAATTCCTATGGAAGATTTTGATTTGAATTGGGGATAAGCACTCTGTAAATTTGTTTTGACCTATCTCAGGCCTTCTAGAATTCCTATTGTTTCTTCAAGTTTATAGGGTATCATAATAAGCATTGAAGAGGTGCAATAGATGCTCTCTTATCGAAGTTCTTAGTTTTGGTCAATTTTAAGTATTTTATGCCCTCCTTTATTGTATTTATAAAATTTCAAGTAATATTTTTCTTTACCTTTTTTGTTCTTAATTCTAAATTGGTTTCAAAGTTGTTTATTGGGTCAAAGATTCAACCCCCAAACAAATGGTTCTCTCCATGTAGCATATCAATTGTCTTACCACTGCATGAATGTCGATCTAACTAATATCTATCTCCAAAATATATTCGTCCACATTTATTAACCATCTCTAGTCTGTACTTTTCAAAATACTTTCAAAAGCTGTTTTTTTTTTCTGGTTTTTTTTTTTCTTTTTATAAGAAAAGCTATTACTTTTTACTCAATACTTTTATCCATATATAATCTTAATTATGGTTTGTAATAAGATAACTGAGTGATAGCACCTTAAATATGTTATCTTACTCTGTTTAATTCAAGGCAGTTACTTATTTTTTATGTTTATTTGATTGTTTTATAGGTTTCGAGCATAGATCAAAATTACGATTTTGCCCCTGCAAACCCAGTATCGTGGCACCCTATGCCGCCATGCTCGGTAGAATAGTCAATTTCTGCGAAAAGCACACAACGTCGCGACACTTCAAAGATAAAATGCATACAATTTTCGTCAGTGCCACAGTGTTGCACCTTAGCACTGCAGCGCTATCACTATTTATAAAATAAATCTTTAGCTGCCTAGGTTAAGGTCTGTTCGATTTCTGCCGATTCCTGCTCGATTTTTCTCCATTTTTCTTCTCTTTTTGGTCAATAGATGTATCTGACTTCTATCCCATTGATCAGCATGCCGATAATGGTCTAAGGTAATGCTTTCTAGCTTGGGTTTCTAGGGTTTTTCTCTACTTTCTTGTATTTGTTGGATTTTGAACCGAAGATTATTGTATTTGTTTATTCAATTCTGGCTTTTATGATATCATGATTATATTATTGGACGCTTGTGAGTTTTATGGTCATTTCTTTAGATCGACATTTGATGCGTGACACTTGATCTATGTTGGTCTCTAGAAGCAATAGGTTAGGTTGGGTTGAAAATCACATATGATAAGCATTGTTCTAATCAACCTTGGATTTTGAATCAAACGAAAATTGGATGTTTCACCTAATGTTCCCTAGATCTTAATGCAATTAGAACAACTTGATTTGCACGCTTTTCATCTAATCAATTTGGACTAGTTAGTAGTTTAGGACTCTAATTAAATTGGTTCCGTGCAAGCAATTATTTAATTTCAGTAATGAGAATTCGATGATCAAATATCCTGAATAGAGAAAATCCATTACAATCCAAACAAGACTTATATCATATTAATTCTCAAACTCTTTATTCTGCACTTTGTTATTTTATGCAATTAATTTTCTTGCAAACAACCAACTCCCCTTCAGTTACTTAGGACTATTAGCAATTTAAGAAATTATTCGGTTCTCTGTGTTCGACCCGATCTTGCCGCTGCTATAGTTTTGGTGATGATTGTTAATAATTTGAGATGGAAATGGGTGACAAATTTTGTACACCACTGAGTTTACGATCTTATGAGGTACATGTTTAGGAGTGATTTTGAAATTGTTAAAGCCACTTTTGTCATGTCGAATATCATTTCAAAACATGTCTTTTATCATTCAAAATTAATTTAATATTTAATTTTACATATCTAAATACAATTTTCATTTCTTTTCATTTCATTAACATTGGCTTTGAATCATTAAAAGCATGTTTCATATGATTTTTAAAAAGGCAAAAATGATTTTAGCCATTTTAAGAATCACTCTCAAATATACCCTAACTCAATTATCTAACTTTTAAATTTATAGGTTAACTATGATATAGCCTAACAAGATATTTAATTTTAAAGTGCAGAATATTGGATCGCAAATATATTGTAAATTTATTTACTCAACTTTTATGGTGATAAAGGTTAATTTATTCTCACAAAATCACATTGGTAAATTGTTTTTAATAGCAAAGCTGCTAAAATTATTTTTAAATATAACAAAATGTCATTATCTATCAGTATTTATCATTTGATAGTGATAGACATAAGTGTCTATCACGGCTAGACAATGAAATTTTATTATATTTATAAATATTTTGACTCATTTTGCTGTATTTAAAAACAACTCGATTATATTATTGAAATTATTAATAGAATACTATTGTGATCATGTGATGTGTGTATTAGTCCATCCAACTCAATTAGAATTTATTTAACCAAAAAAGTTATTTCAACATTAGGAAAAATACTTCTGAGTCTAGGTTTCATTTAGTGAGTAAGATTCAAAATGTTATATATTTAATCTTTGAGTCTTAAGATTGATTTCAATTTAGTCCATAAACTTTAAAATGTTATAATTTTACCTTTGAAATTTGAGTTTTTTTTTCAATTTGGTCCCTAAGTTTTAAGATTTACATTTTCAATCTCAAATTTTCAGTAAATACTCATTTTGTGTCTTTAATGTCAATGTCAATTAATTAACTTTAAATAATGATAATTAATTGAGTTTCATTATCTTTATCGTAAAATTGTTTTAAATGACAAACCTGCTGAAAATATTTTAAATATAGTAAAATGTCACTATCTAACTGTGATAGATTGTGATATTTTGCTATATTTGTAATTTTTTTTATTCATATTACTATATTTGAAAATCGCCATTTTTATTGCTATTAAAATTTAAATTAAACTTTTTCTTCATAGTTGTTTTAATTTAATTCATTGATGTCAACATCTGAATGTGAGTATTTAATGAAAAGTCGATATTAAAAGTATAAATTTTGAAACTCTAAAGATCAAATTGAAATAAAACTCAAATCTCTAGTGTAAAATTATAACATTTTGAAACTTATGGAAATTCAAAACTTAAATATTAGATGTACAACATTTTGAATATGATCAAATAGAAACTATACTCAAAAGTTAAGGGACCAAAAAGTTCTATTTTTCCTTCAATATTTTGTGATTTTAAATTGTGAAATAAGTACTGATCACATATTGTTGAAGATTCAAGATAGAATTGTAACTTTAGTTACTCACTTTTTTTCAATGATATTTATTCCATCTCTCGAAGACTCAAATGTATATTATTCTCACTATTAACAAAATGCCCCTATTACTCTTTTACTCTATTTAACACATCATCATAATTCGACTAAAATCTTTATATACTAATTCGAGAGAATTTAGTTCAACGTTTTGTTTTTTTTTTTTTGTTTTTTTTTTTTTTAATTCTATACCTACTCCATAATTGTTGTACTAAACAAATAAAACTAATTAAAAAATAAAATTAATTAATTAGAAGTGTAATATATAAAATTCATAATTGTAATTTAAACTTTCTATAAAGGCTAAAAACTGGATAGACCATAATCCATCTGAATTAGATTTTTTAATAATAAATTTTAAAGAAATTATTTTAAATGATAAAATTGTTAAAAGTATTTATAAATAATAGAAAAATATCATAGTTTATCTATGATAAATTGCAATAAATTATTCTTTGTGTCTATCATGACACATATAAATAAAAATAATAGTATATCACGATTTATCGCAGATACACAATAAAATTTTACCATATTGGTCAAAATTTTGGTTAATTTTTCTATATTTAAAAAACAACTTTAAATTTTGTTTTAATTTCTAAATTTTCAAGGTTATCTCACTCTGTTTAGATTTATTTTATTTTGTTCCTAATGTTTTGAAATCTTTGTTTTTAAACTTTAAAAAATTAGTAATTTTTTTGTACTAACCTTAATTTTGCTTTTAAAAGCATATAAATAACTTGACTTCTAATTCAATTGTGTCTATTAACATTGGGAATGATGTAGAGATGTCATATGTATTGGTGCCACACGAGTATATTGTTGGTTGAGACAATGGCTTGGTGAGAAAATAATAGTATAAACTTAAATAATTATGTCGTAATAAAGTTACATAACTCGGACAAACATAAGTTTATAGGACTAAAATAATTTAAAATATCAACTTAAACATTTCAAAAGTTGCCGCCAGATGGAGATCTAAACATTAAAAGAAAAAAACAAAAGTTAAAATGTCATTTTGTTTGGTCGAGACTTGTTCAATTTTAAGGGTCATTAATGTTTTTCTAGATATAGAAATTGGTTGACAACTTAATGTTTTTCTGTTTTGTTTTGTTTTTTTAAGAGTATTTTTCATATATACGAGAATATTTGAATAATTACAGTTGTATCGTATAATTTCTATCGGAGAATGTCATAATTTTATTTAATATTTTAATAATGCCCTTACTACATTCATTAATTTATAATGAATTTAATACAATTTAAACTTGTATAATATATTTGTTTTTATTAATTTGAACTTCTTTATTTATTTATTTTTTTAAAACAACTTTAAAATTAATATAGTTTATATTATTTTTATATAATATCTTTTACAAAATATTAATTTAATATTTTTATAAAATAGATATTAATTTAAATTTAAACATCTCTTTAAAAAAATAAACCCAACTACAACTATGATATAACAAAAAAGAGAATTAAAAAATATCCATGTTATAAGAGGGCATTCCAACACTTCGAGAAATAAAAAATCTCAAGATAGTCGGACATCTTACATTACCGCAAAACAAACATGGTAATCCACAAACTCTATTGAAATTTTGGACTCCTACAAAACAAACAGTTCTTTTAGTCTATGTACTATCACATAAATCTTAAATTTAAGTCTTTTCTAATCTATAAATTTTGAAAACATCTTCATATATTTTCTTACGTGAAGCTTATTATTGTCATGATAGTTAATTTTGAAAGAAATTAACTTCAAGAGACTAAATATAAGATTTATTAAAAGTAGACGGGACTAAAATCCTGCCTCCAAAAAATTTAGAGACAAAAGTTGAAAAGTAATGGTATTTAAACCCCCAAAAAAAAATCTCTACAGTAAGAAAATTGTATGTACATATTACAACCCCAAAGAATAAAGCCAAAAAATTGGATTTGGCAATATGAAATGGGCAAAGAATATATTCGATTTTAATGGCCAGCACCCTTTCTGCTGGGTCCTGAAGCAAAAGTAAAAGCTACGCCGCCGTTGTCGTCTCCGATACGGCGGCTACCGGAATATATCGGCGGCGAAACTGCTGTTTCCGGGGTCTGGCTGGCAAGAGCAGGGACATTATTATGAACACGGTGCGGCTCTATCGTTGAACCGGGCCGGAGCGGTCTGCAATCTACGAGAAGAAACAACCGCGGGGCGGCGATTAGCAGGATGATTAGAAATAAAGAGGAAGTTCTGAGGTTGGGCATCGCCGGAGAATTTAGATTCGGCGTTTCTGTGTTCGGCATCTCTCTATTTGCATTGAAATTGTGGTTGGTTTATAATTTATATAAGGATTGATGGGTGGCGATGGACGGTGAGAAAGCTTCCGCATGTGGGTCCCTTTTATGGACATAGTGTTTGACTTGACTCAAAAGCCTTTTTCTTTCTATTGGGTTTATACACTTACTACTTACTTTATATTATATATATATCAAAATTTTAATTAAAATCTTATTTCATTTCTTTTTCCTGTAAGAATATTACATTACACATACATACGAAAATTCGAATCATCACCTATTTAAACAACTTATTAATATCTTAATTGTTAAGTAGTTCAAGTTATTAAAAATTATATATATATATATATATATATATATATATATATATATATATATATATATATATATGTATATATATGTATATTAAATATTTTAGTTTTATTCGGTTTAGAAAGTACACGTACTTTATGTTAATTGGCTAAAATTCCTCCTTATTGACTGTGGCATAAAAAAATAATGGTTAAAGTATCATTTCCATCACTGTATTTTAATTTTGTTTTATTTTCGTTACTTTTATATCAATTGTTTAAAATTAGTTCATTTACTTTTAATTTGTTGGTTGTTTGTTGGATTTATTTTTATAAAAGATTAGACTGTGTGAATCTCTTTTATAAATGGTGAAAAATATATTTTTACAATGTCTTTTCTAGCATGAAATTTAATTGTCGTTATTAATTATAATTTTGATAACAAATAATTTTGAATAATTAAAATTAAAATGTATTGAAAGTATAAAAATTAATTTTAAGATTTATTAAAAATATAGAAACTAAAATTGTGAAAATTTAATGACAAAAATGAGATAAAACCAAAAATACATAATATTTTTTGCTTGAACAGTTGAAGCCATTTGCCTCCAATTTTAGTTTCATACATATGAATGAAACTTAATACCCAATTTTGGATGGTACATTTTCCATATGTATGTATATATATATATAGTATTTTATTTAAAGTTGATATATGTTTTTTAAGTTCAATATATGTAGAGGTACGAGGGTTCGAACTCTTGATATCGAGTTTAATAGTATAAGTTTATATCAGTCGAGCTACAAATAAGTCGGGTTGAAATATTTGTATGAGGTCTTTATTCCTATAAATTTGGTATTAGAGTGGAATTTGGTCCTCGAATCTTATATAAAATATTTTTGATATATTTGGTACTAAATTGGTTATTTAGTGTATGTATGTATTTGCTATATATTTTTTTTTTATTAAAAAAAAATTAAACTACACATGGTAATGTAGAATAAAAGTTGAAAATAGGTGACCAATATTTTATGAAATTCTTAAACATTGTTTACCAATTGTTGATATGAAAGATTGATACTTGATAGTAACAAAAAAAGGGAAATGCCATGGACCTTGTGTGCTCACTTACCCAATGGTAGTTGGAAATTAGTTAGATTTTTGTTCCTTTTTTAGGGGGCTGATGCCTTTTGAAATTTCAATGTATACCCCACCAAATCTATTCTCAAAATAATAGAATAGTTTTAACCATTTTTAAAAATTTAGTTCCTTAACTTCAAACAAAATAATAATAATAATAAGATTATAATATCATTTTGCTTTATGTATCATAAAGTTTGTTCAATTTTAATTTTTGTACTTTCAATTGTTTGATTTAATCGTTGTAGTTTCAAAAAATCTTAAATTTAGTCCATATTACTTGTTTATTGTTGATTTTTCAAAAAATTATTGTTATTATTTTCACTCTAAATTTTGAAAACATATTCTCATATTATATCTCCTTTCATTATTAAACTTTAATAGTTGGAAGTACAATACTAAAATTGAATAAATCTCAAAATATAAAGATGAATATGATAGGTTAATCTAATATAATAATAAGTCAAAGTTCAATTATTTATTTTTATTTAAAGAATATGAACGAGCACAAGTTTCCGTTTAGTTTTTTCTCCCCTTGTCAGTGAAGTCATTTAAATTATGCTCAATTCTTTTCAAATTAAAGTTTTTTTTTTTTTTTTAATATAGATATTATTTTTAAATTATATATTTAAATATATGAGATATAGTTAGGATTTCTAAAACAATTTCAAAATATATAAAAAGAGAGCACGGTATCAAACAAGATTTATAATTGTTCGATAACCTGTTGAATCGATTAATGTAGAGGGTAACACACTTAAATAAAGACGAACTAAAAAATTAATTACTAAAAAATTATATTTGATTACCACTCTCAATTTCTTGTACCATAACACCAAGTGTCACTTGATCTGGTAGTATTATTTGACTATGTCTTTTTAAATATTTTAGAAAAATAAAAATGAATACTAAAATATTCAATATTCAATTCTCATGTTAAACTAATTTGATATTCATAATGCAAAATCATTATAAAAAAAAAAATAAAAAATACTATGACAATAGTAAGGTCCCATAAATGAATCAAATCTTTCAAACTAAAACAATCTTTGTGCTTTCAAATATCAAAACCCAATACTTTTCAAATTAAATTGTACAATCAAACAAAAGTTTCAACAACAAACTTTCAATCAATCAAATACTTTTATTTAAACAATATTTATAAGTATTAAGTCTAACACTATCCAATATTATAATGAGAAGATGCATTTTTATGGGAGCCTTAAAAATATATATATACTTATCCGTTGTTGGAAACCAATCAATGAAAGCTATTGATTAAAAATGGAGAAGAACAATCAATACAATTACTACTTAAAGAAATGCCACATGAGCAAATAACACAAGCATAAATTAATTTGACCACAAAAGTTATAGTAAACTAGTTAATTATATTAATATATTCTAATTAACAGGAAGAGGGGAAAGATTAAAGCATGAATTATTTTATGCAAAATTCTTCAAAATTAATGAAAACTCTTCTATTCTGATTGAAGAACCTCACATAAAATTAAGATTTATTAGTCCTCACAAAATTGAAATTTAAGAATAAAGAATGGAAAATTGTTTGAGTCTAATTTTGGCGATAAACACCGTAAAATTCATTCTCTCTCTCTCGACAAAAAGATTAAAATTTAAAAGTCAACTTTATCTAAAATAAAGATACAATATATTTTCGTCTTTTAACTCATTCAAAGTATATAAAAAGGGAGAAAAAAAAAGAGGTAAATATCGAATTCAAATTCAAATTAATCTTTAAGCAAATAACACTCTTTCTAAAAACAATTTTATCCAAAAAGAAAATACTTATCTTCAAAATCGGAAATAATTTTCTTTTTAAAATTTTTAATAATTATCTTTTGAAATCAAATCTCATTTTTTTTATTAATAAAAAATAAAAATCGTACTTCTTTCTTTTTTTTTTTTATCAGCTATTGCATTTGCATATACAATATTTTATCCTATATGTTTAATAAATAAAATGGCATGTTATCCAATATATATATTTTTTTCTTGATATTCGAAAGTGTCGTTGCAAAATTTACTCTATCCAAACAAGCAAAAATTCTTTCTATATGCATAATTGAGTATTCATTTATTATCTTGCATCTATAATTTTATCGAATATTCCAATCCAAATTATTGTATCTTTCCAATATGGGAGTGAAAGGCTTTGCTTCTCCTGCATTTTAGCTTCATCGATATAAATAGTACTGAATAAATGAAAAAGATCGTAGTAAGGGAAAATAATTATATAAATTAAATGTCACCCTTTTCTCTGAACAGCTGTAAATCATATATTCATTCATACTTCAATCTTCCACATTTTGTCTTATTTTTACAACAAACGAATGACTCCTTTCCCAAAAAGAAAAAATATATAATGTTTCGTAAATTGTTAATACACCTCAAAAAGTGAATGCTCAATTATGGTTATATGATATTAGGGTTTAATTTCCTAACGAAACTCTAATCTTTCAATTTTATATTTAGTACATTCATAGATTTTAAAACATTTAAAAAATTCAAAAATTCAATTTTGTAACTTTGAAAGCTTGAGACCAAATAGCTCAAAGTTCCTTATCTAAATTTATAGTTTAATTTATATTGTACTTGAAAACCAACCCTAGAACTAAATTAACTTGGGTTCGAGTATTTTCAACCCTAGGTTAGCAAAACTCAGTCCTTAAGTCAAAAGATATGGAAGAAAAATTGACTTAATCTAGATTCAAAATAAGAATAAACAAAATAAGAATAAAACGTGAGTATTTGATTCTGTGTTTTCAAAATGTAACTTTTTAGTATCAAAGTTTAAGTTTAAAATGTCATTAAATTATTATTATTATTATTTTATATAATTTTTTGATATTTTTAAATTACAAAAATAAGTTTAAAAAATAATTTTGGAAAGAAGAGATTATTTTTAAAATTTAAAATAATTAAAAAAAATTACTACCTTTAATTTCATTTTTAAAACTTAGAAACTAAATGCACCTATTCTAAAGAAAAAATTGGGACTAAGAATGTATATTTTGAAGATTTAGAGACCAAACACATATATTTCAAAACTCAGACACTAAAAATGTAGTGTTTTTTTTTTTTTTCTTTTTTTAAAATTTTTTTTATAGGAAGAGCTTAAGAAGAAGAAGAAAAAAAAAAGGTTATAAAAATGGATGGAGAAAAAAGAGAGGGACAAGATCGAAGACACAAAACACAAAGGAATGGCAGTGAGGAGAAAGGAAAGAATGGTTCAAAAAGACAGGTTCCAACTTCCCACGTGTTACTTTGAAATTCTCTCCCTTCTCTTACTTCAATGTTGGTATCAATTTTTATAAGCTTATGGCTATCACCAAATTCCATCCTTTTAAGTCAATTTATTTCATATTCTTTAATTGGTGGATGCCAATCCAACTATTTTATTATATTAATAAGCTATCGATAATTTAGAATAAATTCTCTTTTCTTGCTTGTGATTCACAGTAAAAGATTCCATTTTTCTTTATTCAAAATTTAATCTTTGTTTGTGGTAAGAATCTTCCTAGAGAATTGGAGACCCTTGTTTATGCCTATACAAAAAAAAAAAAAAAAAAAAAAAAAAAAAAAAAAAAGTTTAGTCTTTGGTAGAAAGTGCTGAGAATGAATGAAGAGCCCTTCCAAAGAAAGTGCAGAATCGTTGTGTTCTTAGATTTTTTTTAGGTACAATTTTATAAAATATACCCAATTAAAAACCTTTTTCCTATAGTCTTAGGTAGGATTTAGAGGTTTATAACGTAGTGATGTCAATGCAAAATCTAAAGACTAAAAAGAACAAACAAACCAAGAATAGATTATTGTCCCTGTTTAAATTTTGGGGCTCCTTATATGTGCATATGAAGAATTTATTTATTTATTTTTTCTTTTTCAAAATATATATACAATTATACACCAAGTTTACACTTCTCATTCTAAGAAATCAATACGTGTTTTAAGCCATCAACAATGCTTTAGATTCTAAGACTTTATTTGACCAATTGGTGGATAAATAGATGCCTACTACTAATAGGGCAACCATTCTAATAACAAAAAATTTAACTGGTTCCACCGTATTGGACGCTCTCCGACCAAGCGACATCAACATTCATCTTCCAGCAACGCTCTCTTTTGATAGCTTCCAGCAATTGATAGCTAACAGATAGAGATGCTCGTACCAATTCTAGATGATGTAGCTTCCTTCTTCAAAGAAAGAATCTCTAAAGTTTTTTCCACAGTAAGATTGATACCTTGAGGATGAAGATGAGCATTTATTAAACGAATTACTTTAAGATAGCTCTAAATATGTACTATCATAGACACGATTTTTCCAAGTCCTTTTCGTTGTTGGATTTGTGAAGCCAGTTTCGTTACTCGATCGACTTTCCGCGACACCTCTCAATGGGGGAGAAGGAGAAGAAGGAATGAAAATTGAGAGAAAAAAAGTAACTGCTAGAGGAAGTAGAAGAAAGGAAGGTGGAAAAGAGAGAATAGGGTTGTTGTGAAAAAAAGGAAAAGAGAGAATAGGGTTGTTGTGAAAAAAATATATATATACCATCACCCGAGCTTATTTATATAAAATTTAGCATCTCATCTAAAATTGTGTCACTTCATGCCGTTAGCTAACTATTGATCAACTTAATACATGCACAATTTAAAACTATTTTATAAATTTTATGAACTAAAATTGATTTCTTTTGAAACCTTGGAGAATTCCAAGTTTTAGGGACAAACATATATTTTGGCTATAAATTTATTAGATTTTTTTAACAATAACTACATAGTTGAGAGATCAAATATTGATTTTTCAAGATGATAATTAATGTTTTTATAAGCTACTTAACTATACTTCAATTTGCACCATAAAGTTGTTAGTAAATAAATATGGCTTTGTTTGATGTAGGGTTGGCAAAAAACCCCACAAGTCCCTACACTGGTTGGAGCGGGAAATCCTGGGTTTGACTGGGGATGGGGTCAAACCGGGGATTATAATAGGGTTCCTGGTCAGGGACGCGGCAGGGTGATGATTATCCATGTCCTGTCCTTGACCCCAACATCGATGATAGCACCGAAAATGTATTATTTTTGTTCTGCTTAGTTTGGGGTTATTCATGTGTTTTATAGGTTTCGAGCATCTAATAGGTAGATTGAGGCATTGGCGACGAAATGGAGCTAAAACGGGCAAAAGATAGAGCTTAATTGCATCAACTGAGAAAGAGAATACCAAATTTACCATTTTACCCCTGAAAGGACAACGTCGTCATGTTCATAGAATCGAAAGAAGTCGTGAAATACACATAACATTGCGGTGTTGCCCTTGAGCGTCACCACTCTCCAAAGATATGTCGCATAAAATTTCGCGATAGCGCTATGCTCCGACCTGTATATAAATATGCAATTACATTTTTTAGGTCATTAGCTCAGATCAAACTGATTTCTCTCCTCTTTCTCTTCATCTTTTGCTATTTTCATCTATTGAAACTCCTCTCCATTAATCAGTATGTGTATTATGGGCTAAGGTAACAATTTCTAACTTAGGTTTCTAGGATTTCTCCCAACTTTACATACTTGTGAGATTTCAAACTTGAATTTTTTGTATTCCTGAGACTCAATTTTGATTTAATAGATTGTTTTCATATTGTCAGACACTTGTGGATTATATGATTAACACTTTTGATTAACGTGTGATATGTGCATGTAATCGTATGATGATTTGTAAGAAGTAATAGGTTAGATTAGTTTGTAAATCATATAGATGAGCATTGTTCTAATCAACCTAGGATTGAGTCGAACCAATATTTAATTAGGCACTTGAAAATTGAATATTCAACTTAACTTTGCCTTTGATCTTAATTCAGTTGGGCCAGTTTGAATTCGTATGCCCTATCAACAGTTTGAATTCATACCAATTAGTTAATTAGGCCACTTAATCAGGTTTTTAAATTAATTCAGTTAAGTGTAACGAATACTTGAATTCAAGTGATGAGAGTTCAGTGAGCGAGTACGTTAAATAGAAAAAATCCGTTATAACCCAAGCTAGGCTTCCTCCATATAATTTTCTCAACTACTATTAGCTCAATTTAATTTTATGCAATTTAATTTTCTTGCAAAAATTTGACATCAAAACCCCCCTTCGGTTATCTTGAACTGTTAACTACTTGACTAAGAAATTCTAGTGCTCCCTGTGTTCGACCCAGTCTTGCCATTATTACGGTTTCGGTAAGTACGGTTATCATTTGGCACTGAATTGAGCGACGAATTCCGTCCACCACTCGGTCCCAATTAGTTTTTTTTTTTTTTTAAATATATATAATTGTACAACTAAATATATATAATATATAATTATATATATACCCTATAAATATATACTAATTTTTACAAATAAATATATGATTATATATTAATTAATTTTACCAATAAATATTTATTTTATTTATATGTAATGGAAATATGGAATCAATTTATTAAAACAATTGTGGCCAAATTCAACCATCAAATATCATATTATTGAAGAAAAAAGAAAAAAAAAAGTTGACCATCGAGGATGGGTCCCCACGGAGACTCGTTTCCCCCGATAGAGAATCTGGTGAAAATACCCAACAGGAACAGGGAGTGGCTTGTTTCGATTTTTAATATAGAATTGAATCATCCTGGTTTGTAGTTAAAGAAAGAACAAATATATATATATATATATATATATATATATATATATATATATATATATATATATATATATATATATATATATATATATATATATATATATATATATATATTTTGATTCAAATAGTCTTTGATTGCGAAAACCGTAAAAAAGTGAACTAAATGAACAATATATATATATATATATATACTCAAACTTTGAGTCTATTTTAATATTTTTATTATTATGGTACATATATGTTAGTTATCTAGAGAAAAAAATCAATAAAAGAAATAAGAATGTCCAACATTATTATTATTGTTATTATTTTCTGAGTACATCCAACTTCAATTTGTAAGAAAAGAAATAGACTAAATTTAATTAGAAAAAAGCAAAAAGGCCCCCTCCAAAATAAGAGTGGAAATAAAAATGAAAAAGTTCGAAACCAAGAAACAAATGGACAATAAATTAATCCATTAATTTTGTTATTCACTATTAAATATGGTTAATCAAGAGTTGTTATCGTGATGTTATGAACTTCTTTATTCCAAGTTCAAGATTTGCTCGGCATACAGCAGGGGCTTTTATTTTTGGGAAATTGGAATAAAGGGCTTTTGTAAAATGACTAAAAAGAAAATCTACTGAAAAATGACCAATGTGAATTTAGGATGATGTATTTATTTATTTATTTATTTATTTTCCATTTTACACCTTACACAATTCCACCCCTATATTATTTAACCCACAATAAAGATTTAGGGCATCCAAATCGACAATTTAAAGCATTCTAAAATAGAATAAATTTTTGCGATATGGTGTTTCATAGTGAGGAGAGGAGGGAAGAATGTTAATTAGAAGGTGAATTATGAGATGAAATAAGATTTTCGGTGTATTGTTCATTATTTTAACAAGAAATTTTGCTAACCAGATTTTAGTTAGTTTTAAAATGTTCATTTGGTTGATTCTGTTTTGAATTCTTTGTGTAGACGTATATTCTACACTTAAAATATTCAATATATTAATAGATCTATTCCATTTCTTTTGTCGGAAAACTTCTATTTTTTAAAAACACTTATTATTATTATTATTATTATTATTATTATTATTATTATTATTATTTATCATAGATGTCCAATTGCCCATTCAATTAAAAAAAAAAAAAGAAAAAAAAACGTAATGGTAAAGGGGACTAAAATTGTAAATTAGGTCAAATGTGTAAAATGATAGCCTACTAGGCTATTCATGTAAAAATAATGAAATTTTAGACCATAATTAAATATATTTATTTAGATTATATGGGTAGAAGTCTCTCTAATATTCCATAATGGGCTAACGTGATCCAAATGGGCTTTGTATGTTTTGTCGCGATGAAATAATAAGGGTAATTAGATGGATGATTAAATTTAAATAATCATTTTGGAAAGGTTAAATTATTTTTTTAAAAAATAATTTTTTATTTTATATTTTGTGTTAAAAATACTTTCCAACTTTCAAAGTTGCAAACTCTTAAAGATTCCAACAAAGTTAAAAAAATATAACCTTAAGCTTTTAAAGGCTAAATTATCTTTAATTTTGGATGGAGACCGTTAATTTTTTGTTTCAAATGTACCCTTAAACTTTCAGAAGTTTAAAAAATACTTTTAAGCTTAAAAGTATTACATAAGACTAAAACGAACATTCTAAAAGTATAAAGATCAAAATAAAACGATAGAAATAATATCTAAACCTAACTCTTAAGTAATGAAATAGACTAAACAACCTCACATAACAAAATCTTCAAATAAGAGAATACTTTCGATTATTTAGTAATAAAATCAACAAGTTTCTAATTTCAATTTAAAAAAACTCATGAATGGACAATACTTAGGTAGTTCCATACGTCTCATCCTCTATTCAAAAAGAAAATATACATTTTAATTATTTTAAAAACAAAATTTAACAAATGTCAAATTTTTTATTGGGTGGAACTGAAGGGGAACTCAGTATTTTTTATATTTTATATTTTTAATTATTATTATAAATAAACACCCAACAACATCGAGGAAAATTTAAATTCATTTAGGTAAACACATGCGTCATATCTGAAAATAGTAGTTTAGAGTATAATAAGATATAACTTAAAATTCTTCTGCTGTGGTCTCATGAAATTCCAAGTCAAAGAAGTGGGAGTTGTTGATTGGAGAAGAGTGTTTGTGAGTCAAGTATTGACGTAGCCATCGGGTTGGCACTGCCAAACTTGCTGACCCTCTCCCTGCAGCCTCTAAACTTAATCAAAATTCAAACAACCTACTTAAAAAAAAAAAAAAAAAAAAAAAAATATTTTTTTTAAAAAAAAAAAATAAAATAAAAAAAAAAAAAAAAAAAAAATTAGGTTAAATAAAAAAAAAAAAAAAAAAAAAATTAGGTTAAATAAAAAAAAAAAAAAAAAAAAAATTAGGTTAAATAAAAAAAAAAAAAAAAAAAAAATTAGGTTAAATAAAAAAAAAAAAAAAAAAAAAATTAGGTTAAATAAAAAAAAAAAAAAAAAAAAAATTAGGTTAAATAAAAAAAAAAAAAAAAAAAAAATTAGGTTAAATAAAAAAAAAAAAAAAAAAAAAATTAGGTTAAATAAAAAAAAAAAAAAAAAAAAAATTAGGTTAAATAAAAAAAAAAAAAAAAAAAAAATTAGGTTAAATAAAAAAAAAAAAAAAAAAAAAATTAGGTTAAATAAAAAAAAAAAAAAAAAAAAAATTAGGTTAAATAAAAAAAAAAAAAAAAAAAAAATTAGGTTAAATAAAAAAAAAAAAAAAAAAAAAATTAGGTTAAATAAAAAAAAAAAAAAAAAAAAAATTAGGTTAAATAAAAAAAAAAAAAAAAAAAAAATTAGGTTAAATAAAAAAAAAAAAAAAAAAAAAATTAGGTTAAATAAAAAAAAAAAAAAAAAAAAAATTAGGTTAAATAAAAAAAAAAAAAAAAAAAAAATTAGGTTAAATAAAAAAAAAAAAAAAAAAAAAATTAGGTTAAATAAAAAAAAAAAAAAAAAAAAAATTAGGTTAAATAAAAAAAAAAAAAAAAAAAAAATTAGGTTAAATAAAAAAAAAAAAAAAAAAAAAATTAGGTTAAATAAAAAAAAAAAAAAAAAAAAAATTAGGTTAAATAAAAAAAAAAAAAAAAAAAAAATTAGGTTAAATAAAAAAAAAAAAAAAAAAAAAATTAGGTTAAATAAAAAAAAAAAAAAAAAAAAAATTAGGTTAAATAAAAAAAAAAAAAAAAAAAAAATTAGGTTAAATAAAAAAAAAAAAAAAAAAAAAATTAGGTTAAATAAAAAAAAAAAAAAAAAAAAAATTAGGTTAAATAAAAAAAAAAAAAAAAAAAAAATTAGGTTAAATAAAAAAAAAAAAAAAAAAAAAAAAACAAACATTCAACGATAAATTATTTCAACAAAACAATATGCTATTTATTGAAGTGCTTCGTATTAAATGGAAACAATATTATTTAATGTTTATTAATTAATTTAAAATAATTATAATTAATTAAGTTTTACCATTTTTTCATCATTATTAAAATATATTTTGAATTTTCACTTTGTAATTACTTTTAGTTAATTAATAGATATTAATGTCAAAGTCTAACATGGATATTTAGTGAAAAAGATCTAAATTAAAAGTTAAAATCTTGACACAAACAAATTCAAACAAAATTCAAGTTCAAGGATAAAGTTATAACATTTGAAAATGTGAGGACTAAATTGAAATCAAACTCAAAATTTAAAAACATTAAAGTCATGTTTGGTAACAATTTAGTTTTTTTTATTTTTAGTATTGTTAGAAATTAAATCTATAAATACTTCTTTTACCTCTAATTTTCTTGTTTTTTTTTTTTAATTAAAACTAAAATAAAATTTGAAAACTCAAAAAAGGTATATAGTTTTTAAAAACTCGTTTGGAAGAAAAAAAATAAGCGTAATATTTAAAAATTGAAATAATTATCCAACTGGGGATATATATATATATATATATAATATTTTGAAAAATGAAAATAAAAATAAAAATACACCAGGTAACAATTGTAATTAGAGAATTAGGTGGATTTTATAGTCGGATGGACTTGAAACATTTTAGTTTTCCAATTGTCTCACTTCCAAATTGGACTCGCAACCTCCCCCATACTTTTTTTTTCTTTTTTTTTTTTTTCTCGTTGAACGCCGAAGAAAATGGAAACTTAGAAACCTTTCTCACATTATTTTGTAAACAATATAATGCATGTCAAGAACCTCCCTCGATCTTTCTCATTTCATATCCCACGTTTCATTGTCTACAATCTCCTTCCTCCCTATAAATACCTCCCCCAAACTTGCCCCATTAAATTCACACAAATTCCTCCCTATCATCTCTCAACCCTAACTTTAATTCGCTTTATTTATTACTATGAGGAGCATGGGGAAGATTTTAATCACCTTCATTCTGGTGGT
Organism: Citrullus colocynthis; assembly: GCA_031780015.1. Taxonomy (NCBI): domain Eukaryota; kingdom Viridiplantae; phylum Streptophyta; class Magnoliopsida; order Cucurbitales; family Cucurbitaceae; genus Citrullus; species Citrullus colocynthis. The sequence continues at coordinate 2,500,548 of QLSR01000272.1, forward strand.
TGCGCTGTTGGGCAATGGCGGCCTAGTCATTGTGACAGAAGGCAGGCCACTCAGCCTCATGGCCTCAGGCTCGGGCTCTGCGGCCTCCATCGCTAAAGATTTCTTCGAGGGGCTTTCTCTGGGACCCATTAAGCAGTCGGGTCCAAGCGCCGGTGGCGATGGTCACAAATTCGTCAACTATGACACGTTTGGAGGTATTAAGGACTCTGGCCCCACTCCTGGTGCTGGACATAGCCACGTCACCTCCTCCCACCCCTGAAGATGGATGGTCCAGATCAAGCTCGTTCGTATGCAGCCCAAGTGTAGATTAAATAAAACTTTTGTAGGGTTGAAAGTTGATTTAATACTCTTCTGAACTTTTTATACTTTATTTATTTTGTTCTTTTGTTGAGTTTGTATCATTACTGTTTATGGGTTTGGTTAAACCATTGCAAAAACGTTGAGGGAATTTCATTTAAATTTGTTACAATTTTATTTTGTATCTTTTAACTTCACCTCGATAATAAAAATTTATACATTGATATATTAGAAACAAAAATTTTAGTTCATTGTCATTTATTAGTTTTTTTTTTTTTTTTTTTTTTAAGTAACCTAACTATTATATAGATATAGATTGGATCTAAGAGTACAAATGTATATGCATGTGACGTTAATCATCTCATAGTTACAGTTACTAGTTGGTGTATTTTAGATATATGTATTTTATTAAGATTATAAAAAATGATATTATATGGGTGGAATTAAAATAGTTGGTCATTCTAAAATTGAAATTCGTTTTTTCTATAAATAATCACTTGTGAGTCTACACGTATCTTAATGAACCGATCGCATACATTTTATAAAAGTAGCTTGTTAATTAGAAACTTATAGTATTTATTTGATCTAGGATATTAACTTGTGTATATTATTATTAAATATTAATTTGCCAACAAGTCATTTGATGTCATTTTCCATCCATCACTCTAATGTGAAAGATCAAGTCAACTTGTTTGGCCGTAAGTATCTTTCCAATATGATGAGTGAGATATAAATTTTGAGTTAGAGATCATACATTAAATTTGATTAAAACTATCACAAATATTTTCATAATAAAATTAGCGAAAGGACAAGGCAGAAAGAGAGACATCAAAATTTGAGAGCAAAGTAACAAAGAAAATGGGAAAAAAACCTATAACTTTATATATGTATGCACTAAGATTAATAACATAGGGAGATTGAACACTCGAACTTCAAAATTTTTAATTTAAACATTTGTGCATAAAATGGTTTGAATGACTTGTAAATATAGAGTGATGAACTTTCATAAATGTGTGGCTTGAACGAGTTTGAATAGGTCAACAAATCCAATAACTTATATATGAAATAAACTAAATATTTGTTTGACTTGTCAAAAAAAAAAAAAAAACAAACACCACATAAAAATTACCCATATCTATATCCAACTTTAGTTTACAAACAAATTAATGCATTAAATAATTAATGTTCTTGATGTCTGGATGTCGACAAGTTGTTATGTAACATGCAAAAGAACTCACATCAGTGTTGTGTTGGGTCAAACACACTCGCATGCCTAAGTCAATAAGTGAAATGTTAACCGCGACTAAGCATATAAGCTTGTATCTCCTGTGAGGCGGTATCAATGATCTACTCATAAGACTCATCAATTGATACATACTCGAGGCTCAAGCATTGTTGGCAGCATAATTGTGGGGAATGCTAACATGGTAGTTAGCTCAGTTCACTCGTTACCCCATTTCGTGAAATAGGAGAGGACTCGACTCGATCATCCTACAACTGAAGCTTTTCTTTTTCCTTTCAACAATGTGCAAACTCTTAGAGAGTGTTTGTTCAAGGTGTGAGGTGAGGACGAGCTCTCATCCCCACAAAGTTCCCAATTTACTTTTGTAGGTATTAGGTCCTTGCCAGGAAAATTTCCCATTTTTGTCCATTTATTTATTTATTTAAACAAATTTTAATTTATTTTCAGTCAATTAAAAATTTCAAATTTTTCTATAAACTAAAATTTTCATCGCCATCCTTGTTCAGCTAATGGGAAAAAATTCGTTTTGCTTTCTCCCTCATGCTCTGTCTAATCGAGTATTATCCACCTAATTGGTGTGGGTTATGTGAGTTAAATGGACATCTTTAGGTGTATGACTCAAAAAGTTCGAGTGGAGAGTGCGGAGTTGTGAACTCCACTTCTTGTCTCTCCCAAGGAGTTCATCGACCTCATAATTGAAATATATATACACACACAGTATAGTCTTCATGAGTTCACAACTCCCAAAATTTCATAACTTCACTTATTGTCCCAACACATTGGGAAAATGTCCTTTATTACACTATTATGAAAAAATTTCCATACTATCTATTCCTTTAAAAATAAAATAGAGCCTATTAACATTGATGTGGAGCTCATAAATATTTATGAATACAATTTTTTAGTGTGAATACATGAAGTACGATACTACGAAAATATTAGAACTTGGTAAAATATCATTATGGTCCTTGTACTTCGGAGTTTGTTCAATTTTAGCTCCTATACTTTCAAATGTCCAATTTTAATCTTTATACTTATAATAAATCTTAAATTTAGTCTCTGCTACTAGTTTAATGTGGATTTTTCATTACTTTTTATTTTTTATTAGTATTTTCACTATAAATTTTGAAAACATATTCACATGTTGTACGTATTTATATGAAAATTATTATGATTATTTAATCAATTTCAAAACTAACTTTGAGAGACTAAATTTAAGATTTACTAAAAGTATATAAATTAAAATTAGATATTTAAAAGCATAGAGACTAGAATTTAACAAATTTCAAAATAGTATTTTAACTTATAAATTTTCTCTAAATACAAGTTCCTGGTTTTCATAGAGTACAATTAAAAAGTAAATAAAATCAAAATCTCTTTCTTTTTCCATTTTTCCCGAAGGAAATAACAAAACTAGTGATCAAATATTAAGTAAAGTGGTGAAGTAAAATGACGAAGATAGGGGAAAAAAAGACTAAAAAAAAGAGGAAAAACAGCGGCGATGGCAGTTCCCGCTCTATTCCGCACTCGTCAGGGCCCCACGCGAGCTCACGAGGTAGTGCCCGAGCCTCGTATCTGGCTGGTTCTCTTGCTATCTCCGAGTGTTCGAGAATGGAAAACTCCTCCAAGGACGACACAGCCACCGACGGCGACATGTCCAGCGGTGATTCTCCACCCTCCAATTCCAGCCTCTACTCCGAAGGCGAGAAGGTTCTTGCCTATCACGGTCCCCGCATCTATGAAGCCAAGGTACCTTCTCTTCTACGCTCTTGTTTTCGAATTCGATTTTCAATTCCTCTTTCTTTTTCTTTAAACTTCCCTCGAGCATTGAGCGAGCTCGTCTTTCGTTTGGCGCATCTAGTTTAGAGAGGAAAATTACAGGAGGCGGGGGGGTCGGATAATTCTTGTGTAGCCAAATTCCATCGTATTAGTTCTGTTCTTTGCGTGTGGTTGATGGATTTCTTATGCTCGTTTGGTCGCTTATGAGACTGGAGAAAGAGAAGTCCGTACGCGGGTTCAATTAGCTGAGGCCACTGTTGTGTGGATGTCAGGGATATGGAATTGATTTCGTTTCTAACATTACAGAAGAAGAAAAGGATTTGGACCAAATGTAGATGAATGGAAAACGAACACAATTTGAGTCATCGGAGACAACCCATTTTGAAATTAAGAATTTGAAACAAGGAATTTTTAACAATTATTGGCAAAAGAGCAGTAAAAAAAAGGTTTGATTTATGTATTGAGCTGCTTCGAAGCGTAATAGACAAAGAGAGGCAGCAAAACTGAAGATGACATATTCTTTTGAAGAGAAATTAATGTATTTATGCTGCTGTTTAGCGTGATCCACAAAAGAATATTTGCTCTTTTGAGACTATTTGATTTCCACAAAGCTGTAAATAACATACCTTGGTCGAAGAAGAAGAGTTTACAAGCTTCTTATTGAGAGACTTGGCTGAAAATAGTCCCGAAGAATCAAGAGACTGTCTATGTGAATCATCATAATCAACCAAAATAACCAAATCCAAGTTCTCCAACAGAAAACTTAATTCAACAATCTCCTCATCCTTCGGGTTTCTTCTAAAAGGGATTTTCCAAGTTAATTGTCCCCCTATAGGATGTATTAGGTTTTTTATAATGTAGTAGGATATCTGAGTGTAGAAGCATTTTCTGTGCATGATGAGAGCAATAAGAATCAACAATCCATTCTTTGTTGTAGTTTGTAAAGTAATTTGAATCTATAAATGGGTTGGTCTAGGGCATTGCAGAAAATACATCTTGTGGTTGCTTGGTATCTTCAATGTATAGGTACTGTACCCATTTTGGGTTGCTCAAGTTTTCTATCATGGAGAACATTTGCTCCTTTCATGAGTTTAGCAGAACAATTTGTTTTGATATGTCCTAACTTCCCACATCTATAACAAGCATTTGAGTTTCTCTTAGAGTTTTCCTCTCTTTCGGTTTGCTTTTACATGAAGAATCTATAGAAAAGATAATGTATAACATTCTTTTTTCTTTGGCCCTTAATACAAGCTTATAAAGAACACATTCCTCCACAGAGAGGCTTGTTACTGCAGATAATTTGTTTCCCTAGCGCTTCTTGATTTGATAACAAGTATTCAGACTCAATAGTGTATGGTTGGGTTGCCCACCCCTGTAATGAAGAAATAAAGGACGCTAGCTGTTTTTCCAAACCTAAAATAAGAGAACGTCCAATTGTGCATCAAACACAGGCTCCTCCGGTAGTTCTAAAATATTAGTCCACAAAGACTGAATTTTCTGAAAATAATATTTCACATATCAAAGAAATGTTTTGTTTCCTATACTTTCTGAACAGAATCCAAAATTTTCAGGTTACCTCAAGTCATCATAATCAGTTCATGTTCTAAAGATGGCAAGCTCCTCCTTTTGAGGCAAAATTCTTTTAAATGTTTCACACAATTTATTGGAGATTGTATACCACCTGCATGCTACTATACTTTAACAACATTGAAGAAAGAATTTAGATCTAGATAAAAAATAGAGGAAGGAAAAAAAAAAAAAAAAGTGTTTGTTATGCATACTGTGAAAGTCATTTAAGAGATATATGGATAATGCATAACAACATGGTCACACCATTTTCCTAACATCTCTTAACTAACTCAACGTGCATCTAAATTGAACACAGAGCATATAAACAACTATCACATGGAACTAAAAATTAGGAATGATTTCTACGAAACAAAAAGCAGCAAGTTGCATTAAATGGATTCTTCACCAGGATCTCCATTTTGTATCATCTCACATGAAAAGGAAATTCATGCCGTATTCTTCCCTATCCACAGTGATCAAACAAATAGCTATCCAGTGATGCTTTTACTTTTCAGGTCCAAAGAGTTGAGCTTAGGAAGAAGGAATGGAGATACTTTCTGCACTATCTTGTAAGTTTGACTTCTATGTCTTGTGGTTTTCCTTACATAAGTTCTTCTGTTCTTGAGTGACAATCTTAATAAAATCTAGAGGAATTTGTGGTGTGTGTATAAAAAGCTGAAGTAGTTGGATATGTTATATATGATTCAAATATAGAGTATGATTGTTTAAGTGAAAAGTTTCTTCCCATGTCATTGACTGCTTCCAATTTGTCATTTTGCAGGGCTGGAATAAAAAGTGAGTCTCCTTTCCATTTTATATTTGACTTCTCTATTATTTCACTCACTTCATCTACCATGTAGCTGTTGCCTTTTTTTCCCCTTTTTTCCCCATCCATCGTGTGACTTCATTTAGTTAGGCTTTATATGCTAGCGATTATATGCTTCTTCCTTCTGCTTTTCTTTTCTTTTCAATCGTTAACTTCCACATTATTTTATAAAAATGATATGTAAAGCTTCCTTAAGAACGACAGTCTGCTAGAAGTATAAAAGAGATGCAGAGACATTAGACCATTTTTAAATCGCTTGCAGCTTTGCTTATAATTTTGTCCAAAGATATTTGGTTAGCTTTAGATGTGATTGGTTCAGCTAGAAGCATCTTGCGGATGTGGAGGATTGGATCACTGTTCAGAATTATGCTATTGAGGTTTTTTCTGTTTCAATAGAGTGTGGAATTATCGACATTGTGGCTGACTGGATTTCGGGGATTATTGGCCTGTGTAACTCCTAGGCAGAATTGTTTGATTTAGATGGGCTATGTCAAGGTCCTCTGTGTGTGGAGGGGACTTTAGCGTGATAAGATGGATTGAAGATAGACTTAATTGCAGTAGAATTACTGGACGTATGAGGAAGTTTAATAAGTTTATAGCTGTGAACGATTTAATAGACCCCCGTTGTTCAGTGACAGATTTGCTTGGACTAGTATGGAGGAGAGTATTTCGGCTTCGATGATTGAAAGAATTTTTTTTTTTTTTCTTTTTCCCTAGGGGTTGAGCAGGCCAAACGCTTTCAAAATCTCTAGATTGGAGAGGTTAAATCGTACTACATGAGACCACTTGCCCCTTGTACTTATTTTGGGAGCTTTTAACTGGGGTCCCTTCCCTTTCAGATTTGAAAACATGTGGTTGGCAACTCCAGATTTTAACAAAAAGTTGAAGATTTGGTGGGAAGAGCAAAAGCTGATTGGGGCCGGTTATAAGTTTATGGAGAAGTTAAAAGGGCTGAGAGTTTGCATTTCTACCTGGAATAAAGAGGTCTTTGGGAATATTATGAATCAAGGACATAAGATCCTTCATCAAATTCCCAGATTGACGAGTTGGCTGAGTAGGGAAGTATTTCTCTACAGAAAAAGTATGATAGAACTAGGCTGAAAGCTTCCTCGACTGAGATGATTATTAGTGAGTAAAGAGTCTTGAGCCAGAAATGTAACTATTAATTGGGGACGAAAATACTGCCTTCATAAATGGATCTCGACCAAGAAAAACAGAAATTTTGTCTCTACTCTCAGATGTAGGGTGGGTCAGTTGTTGCCGACGTTTATGATTGATGGAGTCGACTGGATCCTTCTCGATAGACTTGGCAACTCTTAGTTAGAAAGGCCATTTGAAGAGGAGGAAATCCTCAATGCAATTTGAAGTATGGGCAACTTTAAGTCCCCGAGCCTTGATGGGATGACTGGGAAGTTATTTCAAAACTCTTGGAACATCTTGAAAAATGATTTACAAAGGTGTTCCAGGAGTTTTTTGAAAACTGAAATTTATTTCTGTGAGCGCAAGAGTGTCATCTGCTTGTAGTCCGTCCTTTTTGTTTCATCTTTACAGATCTGCTTTCCAGCAATTTGGGTTGTTCCTATCCTAGTTTGAAATTTTCTGTCTTCAAATAATCTCTTGAAGGGGGGTTGATAATGAACTTGAAAGCTTCTGTTTCCCATTTTTGTTTCCTGTAGATATATTTCCAAAATGGAATCGTTGGCACATGCTTTATATTATAGCATATAGTCGTATGAAGAATGAGAGCCTTTGGTAAATCATTCTTTTTTGCACTGCTTATTGATGCATGATTCTGTATGCATTAAACAACTAGAAGCACTAAGGAAGCTTGTGCTTTATTAATATATAAAAATGATTAGTTTCAAATCTGATATTATTAATTTTCATTATTTAATTTCAGCATTTCCAACATTTTACATCTGTATTTGCTTTACTTAGCATGGCATCAGACCCAATTAATAAAGTTGATTGGAGGGTGTTGTACAGACTCCTCCAAGAGAGTCATGATATATTAGAAATAACAGTCACAAGTACAAACTTCCCACCTTTTTGAGAGGGTGGATCTCTCCCGAGTTTGGAAACACCACAACATAACAACCAAAAAGATAACCACCAAAACACCATAACAAAATATATTTATATATCCCCCAAAACCAAAATAACTAAGTGGGGAAATTTCCCCTTTTACCCCTCCTAAAATAAGTATGAATAAGCAGTGGTCTAACAGGTGTTACTTTTGTTTCTGTTTCCAGTTTTTTGTAAAATGAATATTTAAAGTGGAAGTCGTACTTTTAGGCTTTCAAGTTTTTCTTGTATTGGTTATTTCATCTCCCGCCTTCACATTTTAAAGCTTTTTCTTGATCAACTATTCAACTGTTTGGAGAAAAATTTTAAGTTGTGTTCTTATCCATTGCAATATTGATATTGTCCATGGAGAACGCTTTAGAATTTTCTTTCAGTTGGTTGCATTTCCTTTTCAAGACTGTTCTCATTAGTAAACAGTCTTTTTATGACTGTTCTCAATATTGATATTGTCCTCGGAGAACGCTTTAGAAATTCTTAGCTTTGATTGGACGTCTACCATCTTTTTATGACAGTTGTGTCATTTCTATAAAAGCAATACAAAAGTTATTACAATGCACATCTTGCTAACAGTTGGGACGAATGGGTAAGCGTAGATCGGCTGATGAAATGTACTGATGAGAACCGTTTGAAGCAGCAAGCCCTTGAGAAAGGGTACGTAGAAAAGAGCTCAAAGTCTGGACGCTCTGCACAAGCAAAGCCGAAAAACTCAATCGGTAGTTTCCAAATTCCTAGTTGTACCAAATTACAAGTCCAAAATCAACATATTTGACGTTGTATTATCTTTCTATGCTTCTCTTACTTCATTAACATGATTCTAAATGTGATTAAAATTGTCTAAAAAGTAAGCACTTGTTTTTTCTTTTCTTTTTTTTTTTTTTTTTTAATTTTCTCCTTCCAATTTAGTTAATGAGAATGATGAGTTACTCCCCTTGTCACTTGTTGGTCTGCATGAATATATGTTTTCTTTACCCATCTTCTAATTCGTAACAATTATTTTGTAATTTTTTTTCCTTTCTGCATAACTACACATGTTTGGATGAGGCGTCTTGACATGAAATTGTCTAGTTGTTTGTTTTTGTGCTCTGTATCTCTAAGATTTGGGTTTAAGGTCTGATGAAATCTTTTAGTCACATCCCTCTCAATTAGTACAGATATCACTAGGCGAGGGTTTTTCTTTTTCAAAAAAAATTATTTTTTTTTTGTCATTATACTAAAAGAGTATAAATTCGCCTTTCCATTGGAGATTCTATGATTACTCTCTACCCATGGGATCCAAAGAAAATCCATTAGTTGGTTGTTGATAGACCTCGAATTACTAAAGTATACACTAGAAGGAATAGGAAAGAGAAAAAAGATTGGTAAAATGATGTAATTGGTGAGGAGTAAGAGAGGTTACTTGTGAGGGGTGTGCGTGGATGATTATGTGGGGCCCATGGGATTTTGTTGGTTAGAATCATTTCCTTTATTAGACAGAGAGGGGAAGTTTGTGGATCATCTGTTGGCATATTTGTTTTCTTAGCTCTTTTGAGCATATAGAGGAGAAGGGGGAGATCTTGAACTCCCTTGGTTTTTTTACCTAAACAAGGAATATATAATTTCGGGTACTATCAGTTCTCTTAAAATAATGGGGGGACTTTTTGAGCAATAATGATAATGGCCATTGATATGAAATTTTGTTTGGGAAGAGAACTGGACTGGTACATATTGGTACGTACAGGAACTTGGTGTACTATAGTCGCCAATGAAGGTATCGTCAATATCATTTGCAATAATGATCCTGGACACAATCTTCCTAGAAGTGGAGAGCCCCTTGCCTTGCCTTTTCTAGCCTACTGTAAATGAAAATTATTGGTTACTTTTAATTTTGATCTAATCAAAATTCTTTTTTTATTAAATAGTTATGAATTTTAAAGATATAAAAAACCAGATATCAACGTGATGGTGATGCTTGAAATATTAACAATATATCTAGAATCAATGATATTAACAACATTTTCCAGAGGTAGTGGGTAGCTTTGCAGCACCAAATTTGTCCCTTTTGGTAATGCAGTGCATTTTGCACACAGTCACGGTGGGAGTTCGTTTGTGCTGCAGCATAGAACTCTATAGAATATTGTACTATGGCATTTTAAAGCTTTTATTTCTTGGAGAAATGTGTGGTAGCACTGTAGGATATGGCAGAGAACAACTTGTGAGGGTTGGAGTGTTTGAGATAAAATAGAGAAAGGGTACTATTTTTTGTATGACTTGTTAAAGGTCTGGCGAACTAGGTGAACTTTCATAAATCTCCATCTCCCTCATTTCCTTGTTTCGTTATATTGTAATTTGTTGTGCTGTTGGAGGGGGAATTTAGGACATAGCCTTCAATTTCCCAATATATTCCTGAGTCTGAGGTTTGTCAAGGTGTATGCGGAGGTCCAAAACATTCGAGAAATTATCCAGAACCATATTCCAATGGGTAGGAGAATTTGAACTTGTGACCTCCTAGAAAAAGTGGAGGTACCTTAACTGTTGACCTATACTCATGTTGACTTCAATTAAGCCACTTTTCTAAATAATTCATGGGCTATGGGAGACTTTTTTGATCTCTCACTTTGAACACTCCGATTTCATTTTCTTCTTTGTGGCTATAAGTTTGATCTCACTTTATGAATACTAAAAGGGCTCTCTAAATAAATAAACAAATAAACAGGGAAGATAAAAAGGGGACAAGGATTCCCCCTTATCTAAGGCCCTGAAGGGTTCCTACCTTTCGACTTGGTTTACTATTGTGAAGGATGTAGTAACTTTTCGTTGAGATTCACTTTAGACTCCAAGCTCCTCTACTTTTGGGGTCAAAACTTCTTTTTCCCATATAAGCACTGGTATTGGTACTTCCAATCGACCTAACAAAATGTCTGTTCCTGATCAATGTTGATGAAGCTGCCTTTTCCCTGTTCTTTCCAGTCCTCTCATGTTCATTTGCAAAAAGAATTATGTTAGGTACTTAAGCACCTTGGAGAACCACACCCCAAAAGCTAGCTATTGTGGTGGGAGAGCCAAGCCACTTAAGTACCACATTGGTCATCCCATTCTAACCAATATGGGACAAAAGTAGCCCATACTTCCTTGGTTCCTAACAAGACCCCATCCCCGGAAAGCCAATGTCCCAGCAGCTACCCCGATGGTACTTCATATGGCCACACCCAGTCAGAACCCTCCGCCTTAAACTCTGATACCATTGTTAGGTACTTAAGCACCTTGGAGTACCACACCCCAAAAGCTAGCTATTGTGGTGGGAGAGCCAAGCCACTTAAGTACCATATTGTTCATCCCATTCTAACCAATGTGGGACAAAGGTAGTCCATACTACCTTGCTTTCTAACAAAATGTTGCTCAATTTTTCGCAAACCCGGCTGTAAGAGACGACATTTTCTTCAATCTTTCCACCATCACCTTAACCAATAATAAGTAGTAGGAAATACTTTATTATTATTTTTTTTTTTAACAAAAATGAACTCGTCATTATATCAACAAGATGAAACAACAAATTATAGGGTGCTATGTAAAAGATAAAAAAAAAATTTGAAGTAGCTGTTTTTATTTTAAACAAATAATTATAGCATCAATTATTCTATTGATTATAATTTAGATATTTTTATGCACAATCTTATTATCTACTTGGAATCTTAATTTTTCTTCTATGCATCTGCCTAAAGTTTAATTATGAATCATTTCTGCTTATTTCTCATGCTTTAATATCTGTTAGAAAACTGTGATCTGAAATATTGTTACTTTTAAGGTTTTTCATGCGAGTCAGCTAAAGCTTCAACCACTGGTAATTAATGGTAATATTAATACTTTTCTACATTTCCCAACTAAATTAATGAAATTTGTTTCCTTGTAGATGCAAGAGTGGAGAAAGAGGACCACAAGAACAATGGTATTATTTATTTTTACACTTTTCTTGAACTCATTCTAGATTGGTCTTAGTTTTAGTTCAACTACCTTTCTCTGTGTTGCTCAAACAACGAAATATTATTAATTTTTATTTGACCCCAAAGGTGCCTCTTTGCGTATTAAGTATAGTGAATGTAGTTTTAGGGTGGATGTTAGAATTTTTTTAGAATTTCACACTGGCATGACCTCAAGGTACTGGCTACCCTGAATCTCAACCTAGAATCTCTTAAAACTTTACAGTCACTCATCAAGGTTGAAGATGTATTTTCTCATCTGGTGACTTTTGAACTACATTCAGTCCACAAATTGAACAGAACATCATTTAGAGACACTTTTCTTTTATTGGCCAGTGGCACTCACACTTTGGGTGGAGTGGTAATCACCCTCCTTATTTTATTAAAATTAAAAATTTGACGTACAACACAATATTCTGAAAATTGTTTGTTAAAACTGGCCTTATTAAATTTTTTGCCCCTCCCCGAGAAAGTCTCTTCTTATTGCCATGTCAACCCCCCCCCCCCCCCCCCCCCCCCCCCACCAC
>QLSR01000272.1:2512943-2548184 GCA_031780015.1 Citrullus colocynthis
CCCCCCCCCCCCCCCCTTCTCAATGACTATAAATATATGTTTGTAATACTTCTATTGTTCTGCTGATATTTGTTGCAGCACCAAAGGGGAAGAAACGAAAGAATGACTCAGGCACCAAGGTTGGCTTTATATCATGAATAGTGCTCCAAAGTTGTTCTCATTTTGCAAGCAAGTGTTTCAGTATAATTTGTTCAAGCTAAATGTATATAACGAGATTACTTTTAGCTACATTTTTCTATGGATTGAAAACCAAGAAACTTTGTTGTGGTTTTGGAGTTTTCCTATCCAGATTTCATAACATTAGCTTTAGGACATATTTATCGTCATTTCCTTTTTTCCTGTTGGTCTTATTGGAAAATTTCCTTTTTTCCTGTGGTCTTATTGGAAAATAGAAAAAGCAAAGCAATAAGGTGAAGATTATCTACTTTCGCCATGGAGTACATTTATCTTTTTCGATAACTTGAATAAAAACGAGTATAAATTTATTCTTTCCCTTTCCTTCATGAATTACAGAATTGATACTGAGCTTCTATATCTATGTGCATTTTGCTTGTGTTTTGTGTGTGTGTAAATATAATTTATCTGAAATGCCAACAGCTTTTAGTATACCATGTCTTTAGTTGCTCATTATTTACTTGTCACTCGTTTTCTTGCCATTATATTTGATAAAATATGGTTCCATGGTTTTCAAAAGGACAATCAATCCGTAGAGAAAGCTATCAAGATTCAAATACCTTCAACACTTAGAAAGCAACTTGTTGATGACTGGGAATTTGTTACACAGCAGGATAAGGTACAATCAACTGTTTGTTCGCCGTGTCTCTTTTACCTCTTATTTGGAGCAAATTGTCTCCTTTTCGTAATTGTAACCTAAATATCATCACTAATCAGTGGAGGTGTTTTTTATTTTTGTAATTATTACTCGATAGAAAGTCCTTTTGTATTTCATTTCATCATATATCAATGAATGATGGTTTCCTATAAAAAATTGCATTTTCTTGTGAAAGAGGACTCTCTTAGTAGTACAGTGTGCTACTTGGTTGTCAGAAGGTATTGGTAGGTGAAACTTATACAATTGATGAAATGGTTAAGAAATATTCCTTGCACTTACACTCAACAATTGTGATTATACTATGTAATCTTCAAGCTCACTTCCAACGATTCCATGTTGTTATGTGGGTTCTCTTTTTGTCTATTTGGCACGGCAGTTCACAGATAACTTCTGCTCCAGTTCAATTTCCTTCATTTGTCCATTTTATTTCTTTTGCATTAAATTAGGCTCCAAATTTTTGTTGCAAAGTGGACATAGTCGGCATTTTTCCTTGGTGCAAATTGATGTTTTTCAAGCATTTCTCTCGTCACATGAATGCATTAGAGACTTACTCCCTAAGTTATCCATGCATCTATCTAGTTAGCATATTGATTTTTCAGATGATTCTGCCAGCTAGTCAAACTTCCACGCTCACCTACAGTTGATGATATTTTGACGAAGTACTTGGAATACAGATCGAAGAGGGATGGCACGTAAGTTAGCTTATACCTTACTACAATACAAGATAGCATGAACCTGAACATTTTTTGGATGGTGTTCTATGGAAGGATGATAGGAGAAACTAGATTCTTATTATTTTCATTATCCCTGTTACATCACTTAATAGTGACCTTCTAAAATGGTTTGTAGTTCATAAAACTGATCATCCTTCCTTAGTGGTCCTAGTGCTTAACACTTAAAAATTTATATGCCTGAGTAGCCTCAAGCATTTCTTACCTCATTGCTGTCCTTCAGATGACATTTATGACACCTAAGCAATTGCTCATGCCTAAATTATGAGACATGGCTTTGACTTTTTATTCTTCATTGATATAGAATTACTGACTCGCTGGGAGAAGTCTTGAAAGGAATACGGTGTTATTTTGATAAAGCATTGCCTGTACTGCTCTTGTACAACAAAGAACGTGAACAGTATCATGAATTAGTCATAGATGATGTCTCTCCATCAACTATATATGGTGCGGAACATCTGCTTCGACTCTTTGGTATGTCAAGGCACATCCTCATCCTCACATTCATCAATTTCCAACTCTTCATAATGTTCAACCTGAATTCCCAATTTTATATGATTTCTTGTTTGTCTGGTTTATTTTTTGTTTTTACAGTTAAGTTGCCAGAGCTTTTGGCATATGTGAATATTGAAGATGAAACACAGACCCGGCTACACCAGAAGTTGCTCGACTTTCTGAAGTAACATTGCAAACCTTATGAATGTTGAAACTGTATTTACATTTTGGAATGTGTTAGAACTGTGAGAAGTTACACTGGCACATGCATGTTCACAAATCGTAGTTTTATCCTTATAAGTTATATCACCTTTCACTTTTAAACTTTTATGACCATGCACCAATTTTCTGGATACCTTTGTCTCATGTTCCGTTAGAAAGAGTGCTAGAACTAATAAATTGAATTAATTTCGATTGTTCATTAGCCTGGCGATGCTCGATTAACTTTTATCTTGAATGTAGATTTCTGCAGAAGAATCAGAGTACTTTCTTTGTCTCAACATATGAGGGCTGTAAAGGTACTGAGGGAAAGGGTAAGGGCAAGAATGACTGACAGCAAATCCTTATTACATGGCATGTACGCCTTCATGCTTGCAATTCATAGTCTGGTATGGAGGTAGCAGATTTTTATGATGCATGCTGCCTGGCATTGTCAAATCAATCCTCTTGTTGTAGCCGTTTTCCTTTCTTTTTTTTCCCTCTCTCTCACTTATTAAAGAATAATCTGTTCATTTGTAATTGATATTGGTATGGTGCATGCAGTGTCTATTTAACAGTTCTACTTGTCGAGTAGCTCAAGTTCCATGTCTTTTTAATTTTTAGAAGAGCTAAGTAGTCCCAACTGCAAGCTTATGCGAAGTTGTCGAAATGAACGCTTAAAACTGTATTGAATTTCAATCAGATACTGTCTTGTGAATGATTTCTTGTATCTTTTCAATTTATATTTGCTATTATTCACTGTGAATTTTGGGTGTTAGTTTTCTGGTTCGCCTTCCAGTGTCTCCAAAACTTTCACTTCCTTTTCTGGATGATTTTTGTGAGTACGAGTGTTCCATTAGTTTGAATGATTTATTTATTTATTTTATGTTAAATTTTCTTTCTTCTATTTCTTTGTTAGTTTATTTATTTCAATGCGTTATGATGTATGGGGTTTTAGTTTAATTTTTATAATGAAGTACTCCTGAATTTGTTTGCTTTGTGTAACTATATGTTACTTTTTTGTAACTTTTCTTTATTTATTAAGGTTGGTTGTTTACACAAAGTACATACACTGTAATTGTTTGCCTGTATAAGTTGTAGACTGAGAATGTGATCAGTTTGTGGTGTAGTTACTCAAATGGTAAGATGATCGAAAGGATGAAAGGGAAACAAAGAAAGACCAGGTACCCTGTAGAGAACCCACAAGTCATAGTGGAATCAGTTTCATAAAGTTTCAAGTTCTTGTTGTTTCATATGGGGAGAGAACAGTATGCAAATCATGCATAAATATTTGATGACTGCTGCACACTGTGAGTCAATTTGATTTTTCATTTATAATATAATGCTAGCGCTAATTTTCTGGAATTAACCCTATGCATGAAGTCACATCTTTTAAATTATGTTCTAGGTAAATTTAGTTGATTCAGTTTATATAATTTGTTTTAAACTATGCTACTTTGATGTTTGAACATCAAAATAGATAGACAAGTAATCCATGTATGTTATACATGATAATATTTAGTACTTTAGTAGGGGTATATAGCACCAAGCCCTTTCGTTTATGTTATAAAGTTCTCTTGGTAAGTAATTTTCAGATGATGGTAGACCTTACATCATTCTTAAATAATGTTGGTGTACTGTGTGCCCGATAATAAATGAGATTAGTTTTCGTACTACCATGATGCTATAAAGGTAAGCATAAGAGTACAAAATTTGATAGTGATTGGTCATATATTGCTGGATCACTCAAGGTCCTCTTGTTTTATATGGTAAGAATATTATTATGAAAATTGTGTTCAGTCTCAACTTTGGAAAACTGTGTGCCGTTGAAGAAATGATGTAAGCTAAATTAGCAAATTTAGTATAGAGCTTGTCATTCTTTATTTATGAAGTTTCTCAGGTACAATCATTTATGCTGGTAAAGGTTAGTAATGTGACCAAATGGCTCTGAGCGAAAACTTTATTATTTTGAGAATGTTGAATAGGACTGCAAGAAAGTTTTATTTATTTCTTTATTATTTACTGGGAGATTGGTTAGACCATGAATCTTTGATCTTACGATTGGCATCATAATTGGGATTTTTTTTGTTGCAATTCTAATACATATTGTTCTATAGGTAAACTAAATAGATAACTTTCATATGAACCCAGTTTCATTTTTATTTAAAATCTCTAAAAATTACGCAAATGTTTGCCCGTGTTACTTTTTATCACCACCTCAGTCTCATGCAAACACGTATAATTTGGCATATTACAATAAAACAAACAAACAAAAAAGAATTGTACACTTGCGATTTCCTCTAAAATGTACTCATATATGAGTATGTATGAATGTAATTATAAAAGATACACATTCATCAATACATATGTATATATGCAATATATATGGAAGTTTATACTACTGTGTAAGTGAGGCGAAGCGGTCGCTTAAGGCTCCCATTCTATAAAGACATCATATTTTGCATATATGTATTTGTCTATTATAATATTGGTATTTATTTAATTTAATTTTTAATGAAATTAAATTTAAAATATAAAATAATATACTTATTACTTTGGAGAGTTCAAGACCTAATTTCTTATTTATTTATTTCAAAATTATCTCTTTCAGTTCCTCTCATAAATATATTAATATGGCTCTTATATCCATTTTAAGTTGAATTCTTTCCCTCTCCGTAAATCTCTCTCAACTCTCAGATTTTCATCGATATT
The DNA here is from genome assembly GCA_031780015.1 of Citrullus colocynthis. Lineage (NCBI taxonomy): Eukaryota > Viridiplantae > Streptophyta > Magnoliopsida > Cucurbitales > Cucurbitaceae > Citrullus > Citrullus colocynthis. Next base: position 2,517,912 of record QLSR01000272.1, read on the forward strand.
TTGTGTGACCTCACAAGCCTAAGTTTGATTATCAATTGTTAGAGCATAAATCTAGCTGCTTCAAAGTTCTATGTTTTTTTCGTTGAAATTCTTTTAGCTTTTTTGAAAAGAAAATTATTTTATATTATTGATTGTTCAATACCTTAACATCTAAGATTTGTTTATATTTTCATACTTAGAATATCAATATGTTTACTAAAAAACTTAGAATATCAATATGTTTACTTAAAAAAAAAAAGTGAATTTGTATATGAAAAGCTCAAGAAGAGTAGAAAAATTGATTAAATTTAAAAAATGTGCTCTTGATAAATTTGTTATTGGAAGTAAAAATAATAAATCTGAAGAAATGATAGATTAGATAAATCAAAAGATGAAACAAAAATAGCAGATAATTATATGATTGGAAATGAAAGATTAAATGGATTGACTATATTATCCATTGGAAATGATATATTAGTGAACTTAGATTATCAAAATTTTTTACATCTCAAAAGACTAGAAAAATAAAATTTAGATACTATTTTCTATATGAAGACCTCTAAGCTATGGTGATAAGTGTATATGTAGAAGTATACTCTAGTGGCAAGGGTAAATGCAGAGGTATTATATATATATTAATTGTTGTATAAACTGTAATTAAAACATAAAATTTGCAACCTTTGGTATGAAAAAGTGACTAACGAAATTAGTAAAAGAAACTGACACAAAAACTGGAATGGAATAAATAAATTTAAAAAAATGGATAAAGAAAAGAAGACACTCATTTCTCAAGTTATGTATAAACGAGTGATTGAGAAGAAGAAAATGGAAGGAGACGGAGAAAATAGGAAAATTAAGAGTGAGACGGAGAAAATGGATAGAGTCGAAAAAACTTGTGGAAGAGAAGCAGAACAAAACCTATATTGGTTGAGCTGTTTTTGTTTTTCATTTTATTATTAATTCTATGATCTTTAAATCTTTTTAAGTATAGCAAAAGGAATCAAAATATTTACAAATATAGCAAAATTTTACTATCTCTCTGCGATAGATTACGATAGACATAGATCTGTCTATCGCGATTTATCACAGGCTAGATTGTGTATTTTACTATTAATTGTAAACATTTTTAGTAGTTTTGTTATTTAAAATAATTTTTATAATCTTTTAGAGAATAGTTCTGTATTAGTTAAGAAGTTCCCAAGGCCGTTCCATAAATCAACAATGTTTTTTGGATAAGTTTTTGAAGTATTATATTTGTTAGAAACTTCTTTTTTATTGAACCCAATAGAGACTTTGGAATACAGCTTTTTTGAAAAGGAATGAAGACTGCTTCTCATAGTATTCGTTTTGAAAAAATGTCACCAATGTCCTTTTGGTGTCACATACCAAGGGAACTTTTTCAGCGCAAGGAGATTCAAATTCACATACTTGGGAAAAAAACCCCTCCCATATTTAATTAAATAATACATTCATGCACAAAACACTATATTCAGGAAAAGGCTAAAATAAGAGGCCAACATTAAAATATACCAAATTTTGCCACCTGGGTTGTTTCGAACTCCATATTTTGCAGATGTCCCACTTTAAGAATATTTTAAATTTTATTAGGGGTTTTTTAACATATAAATATACCCTCGATTAAAATTCTCACGTTTTAATTTATGTGTTTCCTAATAAACAGATTTCATGGAAGGCAATTCATCTTCCAATTAATTATAGATCCATTTCTAAAACAGTAATTTTCTTATTGGTATGTGACACCAAAAGGACATTGGTGACATCTTTTCAAAACAAATACTATGAAGCAGTTTTCATTCTTTTTCAAAAAAAACTGTATTCCAAAGTCTCGGCTGGGTTCAATGGCATTCTCAGGAAATTCATAATACCCCATCTCCCTAAGTGGGAATTTAATGATTTTCTAAATAAATATATTATCCCTAACAGGATTGCCTTAACCAAAAAGAAGATTCCACACCCCCTTATATCCAAATAAACTTCAAAAGGAATATCCATTTGTCACCAATAATTAAAAAGAAGATGAAAAAAAAAAGGAATATCCATTCAAGAATTTCCTCGATGAAATTTCTTTTATTCTATGATTCAAAATATCCCTTGTGGTTGTGGCCATTGTCCATTTCCAGAGAGAAAACGAGAGGAAGAAAAGGAATAGATAGAATTTTTAGCATTATTTGACCACCATTCAACTTACAACTACTACGGATTGATATTCTGCACTTTTGATTTGGTTTGCTTTTTTACTTTAAAAAAATGATTATATGGTCTTTAATATGAGAGACAAATAACGTCAAAAATGAAAGCTAAGTTCCAATACTCCCAAATTTTCAAAAGTCCAAACCTTTTTTTTCCAGTTTTAGGGGTCCGTAGATTCATACATCTTCCTAAATTTACCTCTCTTCTGTTCAATTTCCCTGTCTGTAATGGAAGTTGGGAACTTCCCTCCCTTTTCTTTCTCTGTACATTCATTCACTAAATATTTATTTCCTTCAGAAACTACAATAAAAAAAAAGAGTTGAAAATTGGAAAGAAACCAAACTCCCTGATTTTTGTTCTTCCCACACTAAACACATTTTCTTACTATGTTTACTCATTCTCTTCTCTGTTTCGAAGCCTGAGAATGAATGTTAAGTAACTGCAACCATCATCATTGTAATCTCTACTCCAAATTCTAAGTAACAGTTTTCGTTTTTCAAAGAGCTGAAATCTATGATGATGAACCACAGTTCTGTTTAAAAGCTAACGTTCCTAATCCCACCACCTTTAGCTTCCTGAAAACATCTTCTTCCTCTCTGCTCCGATAACCCTTCCATATAGCTTTTCACTTCCGATTTTATCATCTCCTGCATCACCGCCATTAAATCCGCACTGAAAACTCCAAACCCATTTGTTTTCTCAGCCGCGCCACCACCAGGCTGCGCCGTTCTTGCCTGCTCTGTTGTCGCTATGCTTTGTATTTGAGCGAATGCCGCCATTAGAGGTACCTGCGCCGTTGACCCACTTCCACTTTGATTCGAACCGTCGACTCCAGGGAGAGACAACGACAGCGACGTCGGCGGGTCGGTGGCGGACGACAGCGCCGATTCTCCCGGAGGCATAACGCCGCCGGTTCTGGCAACAGGGCGGTAGACTGTCGGAGACACAACAGGAACACTAGAATCGCTTATGTCAGATCCCGATGGACTACCGGGGCTCATGTAGAGTGCGTTGGAGCCGTTGACGGCAGCGCCGGCGCTGGCCGATTTCTTCATAGGCTGTACGTTCGGATCCGCTTCATACCCCTCATTCATCATCGAGGAACACTTTCGCTTCAGCGTGGAATTCCAGTGATTCTTGACAGCGTTATCCGTCCGGCCGGAGAGAAGGCGAGCAATAGTAGCCCATCTGTTGCCGAAGTTAGCATGAGCTCTGATAATAGTCTCATCCTCCTCCGGGGAGAAGGGGCGGTGCTCCACCTGAGGAGAGAGCTGATTGCACCACCGGAGCCGGCAGGACTTACCAGAACGACCAGGAATCGATTTGCTGATGAGGGACCAGTTGCGTGGGCCATGCTTCTGGACCAATCTCTGAAGAGCATCGTCTTCTTCAGGGCTCCACGGACCCTTGATCCGATCCATCTCTTTACGGGTAAGCGCCATGAACAATTAAGAATAGAAGGGTTTTAAAAGAACATCAAAATTGGGAAATTGGGAAAATGGAAAAGGGTAAAGATTTGAAAATTGAAAATGGAATTTTAATGGTGCGGAGCTCAGAGTTATGGAGTTTCTGTAGGGTTAATGGAGCAGGGTGGGGGAAGGGTTGGGGGGTTCTTATAAAAGAGATGACACGGGCAACCCACTGAGCCGGTGGCCTTGTTTTAAAGGCAATGAGAAACGCTCCGGTAAGTGGCACCGCTTCTTCCCAGTAAGCGGTTGGACTTTGCGGTTGCGATACAGCTGGCGATGAACACGCGTCGCATTTTTACCTGCATTCAATTTTATAACAAAATCACTTCTTTTAATTTTTTTTTCTCTCTCTCTTGTTTTTTCAGTTTCTTTCTGGCAAAAGGGAAATGAAAATTCGAAATTTGAAAAGATGACGCTCATTGAAGGAGCGTGAAGGACACGCTCGGCAGCACACACCTTGTGTTGCAAGTCTTTTTGTGCCTCCGCCTCCAATAATTAAAACCTTTCTACCTTCTATCCTCACCGTCCACTTTTCATTTTTTCCCTCCTCTTAATTCCACGTGTGTGTAATCCAGCTCGCCACGTCAACAGTCGTTTCACCTCCCTCTATTTTGATCACCGGCCAACGCAGTCTCTTTTTTAAAATAATAATAATAATAAATTACATGATATGATAAATTTGTATCGCAATATTTTTATAATGTATAAATATTTTCTAGAAATAAAGTGGACAGAATTTGAAAGTGTGAGTAAAATGAAAATAAAAGAAAATTTACTTTTATCATTTTCTACTTTAAATTTCCATTTTTTTAATCAAATTGACGCCACACAGATAATTGTACAATACAATCGTTTTCAATCTAATAAATTTTTTATAAAAAGTAAAATTATATGCTTTCAATGAATTAACAAGCATGTGTATGGTTTTCTTTCTTTTTTTAAATTATGAATCTTCACAAATTTATTTGGTGATCAATTGGTAAACATTAGTTAAGCTAAATCTATGCAGAACTAGATAATATTGATAGTATTGATTTTAGATAATGTTCTACTTTTTTTGCAAAAATTAATAGAAAAATTAGCAAAAAAGAATGGTAATATTTAACTGTGAATCTAACTTGCTAAAATTAAAAGTGAAAATGGATGCAACGTCCTGATTTTAAAAGATAAAAGTTAATGCTTTATTTTGTAACTATTTTGCCTTTTTTTTTTAAATAAAAACTAAAGCCTATAAACACTATTTCCTCCTCGAAATTTATTAATTTGTTATCTACTTTAAAAAATCAAATTAAAATTTGAAAACTAAAAACAGTAGCTTTTAAAAATTTGCTTTGGTTTTTTGAATTTGGCAAAGAATTCAACTATTCTATTCCAAAGAGAGATACAAATCAATGTAAAAAATAGGTGAAAATATGCTTAATTTACAAAAATAAAAACAAAAAAACTAAATAATTACCAAATAGGGTCTAAATTTTTTCTTCAAATGTGTTTAAAAAAAAAAGGGGTTTTCTCATCAAAAATGTAATTTCCTAAATGTAATATACAAAATATTAAAACATTTCTTTTCTGTTTTCAACGTTACATAAAAACACTACAAGTTATGTTATTTATACATTTCACTAAAGTTTTGTAACGACCTAACTTTTCTAATTGTTTGGACGCTACTTTATGCATAAAAGATCGTGTAAAATGGTTTTAAAATCAAGTAATAAAATATATTCTATTATTACTTTATTTTTTAAAATTAATGCATAAATAAATAAAATAAAAATTGAATAGACTAATTCAATCAAATTACATAAAATAAGTCTTTTCTAGTCCCCTTAAAATATAGGTTGAAAATTAATATTAAATTAAAAGAATAAAAATAAATAAATAAATAAGTTAGATTATCTATAGCCTAGAAAGAGAGGACATAAAACATGATATACCAGAAGTGATGACTGGTCCCATGGCACGATTACAAATTCTTCTTGTTATTCGCCTGTGTCCTCGTCCTTACCTGAAGAATGTATTATAGGAAAGAATGAGTACTACAATACTATGATTCCATTTGATAAAATAAAAATATTATGATCTCATTTGATAATCATTAGGTTTTTAGTTTGTTATTTTAAAATTTAAGCTATGACTACTTACACCCAAAAGTTTTCATGTTTTGTTATTCATTTTTTATTCATGCTTTCAATAAAAGTCAAACTTTGAAAACTATTTATATATATATATACACGGGGTTGGTAACCATTTGATTTTTTAAATTTGTACTTATTTTCTGCTAATTTTTTATTCATGATTTCCGTACTTAGTAGTTAGAAGTAAATATTTGAATTATTAGCCAATTTTATAATACAAAGACAAGTTTTTGAAAACTTTTTTTTTTTTTTACTTTAAAAAAATTGGGTTTGGTTTTGAAAAATATTCCTAAAATGTAGACAACAAAACAACGATAAATGGAAGTGGTGTTATAGACTTATTTAAAAAATAATAATAACCAAAAACTAAGATCTCATCTAGTAACCCTTTGGTTTTTGGTTTTTATTTTTGAAAATTCACCTTATAAAGACTATTTCCACCTTTAAATTTTTTCTTTTGTTATCTATTTTTTACCAATTGTTTAAAAAAAAAAAAACCAAATTTTAAAAAATGAAAAAGTAGCTTTTAAAAACTTGCGTTTTGTTTTTGGAATTTGGCTAATAATTCAACCACGGTATTTAAGAAATATGCAAACCATTATAAGAAAATGGGGAGTAAATAAGTTTAATTTTCAAAAACAAAAAACGAAAACGGTTACCAAAAGGGTATGTCATAGTTCTTCAAAACTTATCTTTCATTTTCGAATTCGGGTTGAATTTTAAAAACACTCCTAAAAATTAGACATAAAACAAATAAATCTAATAAATTAGACATAAAACAAATAAATCTAATATAAATCAGTACTGGTAGTTGTAAGCTTATTTTTCAAATATCAAAAACTAAAAAACAAATATTTATCAAAAAACACCTAACAATGTTTTCATGTTTATCGAATTCCCTTTTCTTTTTACTCTTCTAAGGTGATGAGTGTTGTAATGGTCTATGTAATTTTTAAAATTCAATATAGAAATTTAAACGTAATATAATATTTACGAGATAAATACAATATCTTTGCTAATTGTGTTATGCTAAAGTTAATGTCTCATTCTCAGTGCAAATATTTCTTGTGGATAGGAACAAAAATGTGAAGACTGGAGGAGGATCACCGTGAAGGCATTCCAGAAGAAAATCATGATATCTTATAATACTATTCACAAATATATAAATATCTACCCATTTCATAAAGTTATTTCAAAAGAATATACTAAACGAAAGCAAAAATAGTGAAAGGTGAAAGCTGCATATTATTTTCATGGTCTTGTAAAAATAATAGTAAAACTGTTAAAAATATTTAAAATTAATAGCAAAATATATCATTTATCCCAAAAGTGAAATTTTGCTATATTCGTAAATATTTTAGTTATTTTTATTATATTTAAAAGAAAAAACTCTAAAAATAATCAATAAAACATCCTAAAATAAAGAGTATGATCCAAAGTAGTAGTATTCAAGCTATGACTTACACAAGCAAACAGTGAAACCCCATATCATTGCATTTTTATATTCAATTATTATTCATTAAAGAATAAGTTTTTTTAAAATAAAAAGAAAAAAAAATCAAAGTTAGTTCGACTTTTAAATGAATAAACAGTAAAATGTAAAATTAGTATTTTTTTTAATTAGTTGAATGTCTATTTTTCCAAGAATGTGCGAGATTCATCGTGAACTTTTATATGTTATATTACTTTTATTGTTCTAGATAGTGTTATTTTATATAATTTTGTAGTCGATGTTTTTGGAAAAGAAACGAATAATAAAATTTATTAGGTGACTGAAGTACAAAGTTAAATCATATATTTTATTTTCAAATGCTTGTTACTTTATAGGGAAATAGTAATAATATTAATCCTAAACTTAAACTTGACGTATATTGTATCAATTTGGATTTTTAATTTTTAATTTAAATGGCACAATAATAATTTTAAGTTTTAAAAAAAGAGTTGCAATTTTAACTTTCTAACAATTTCTTTTTCCAAATTTTCCCAGAATCTTTTATTTTTATTTTCAGTGAATTATAAAACAGAAGGGCAATACGAAATTGATTTAAGTATGGAACAAAAACGACATTAGAACTAATGTTTTGGTTAAAATTTAAAAATTTAGCAAAGTTAATTAATAATAAATTTGTACTGGTCAAGCAAATATTTATGTGAAACTTTAATGAGTTTTATGAATATTTCAATATTATTATTATTATTTTGTTAAAATTAGTTTACACGCTAGAGAAAGGGGTGTAAAAACTGCAACATTTATGGAAAAGTATAAAATGCTAGCTAGGGGTGTTTGGGATAGAGTGAGATATTATAATCCAAACAAATATGCTACCGTAGTACATAATACTCTACTCATTATTTGACATGTTATCAAATGATTAATTAATTATTTATTTAATTTGTGAACCCCACATAATTCTTAAAAAGCTACTTTTGTAGAAAAAATTTCACTTGCGGTGTTTTAATTATTACAATCTATAGTTAACTAAAAAACTAAAATATTACTATTTGGAATCCTTTTTGCTACTTTGTTTACTATTTATTACAATGTTTACGATTTCCTATGCATTTTATCTTTCATTCTCTCTTATAATGTATTTTTTGTCTATACTAAAATCGTTTACACTAAAAACATAGATTATTATAATCACCGAAAATAATAACTAATTAAGTGTCTGAAATACCATTTAAAATTAAATTGATACAATATAACAAATTTAGGTGGAGATATGTTTTTCTCTACTTCTTAAAATAGGTTATAAAATGTTATTTTATGTATAGAACTTAGAAGGAGGGTAAGAATTAAGATGGGGAGAAACTTGAGAGCGAAGAAAAATGGGAGAGAGAGAGATAAAAGAAGAAGGGGTGGGTGAAAGAAGGTCTCTGAGTCTCCTTCCCCACTTTGACTGAATTTGCCAGCCTGTCTACCATTTTCTTCTACCCAATTTATTATTTTTTTTTAAAAAAAAAAAAAATTAAGAAAAATTGTGGAAGTTTAAAAGAAAAAAGATATGATGATGTGGCAGAAAACGACAATTTGGGACGCCGAATCGGGGAACGAATAATTATTGCTACATTTGTGTCAGTACAGGCTGTAACCCCTGCCAATATCATCATCTCCACCACTCTCCAGCGTCCACGTACTTAACTAACTTTCCCAACTTTTTATCCCACCGACACCCGCCGGTGATGATAACATCTTTCTACCTTCTTTTCCTCTCTTTACACTTTACCTTTACCCTTTACTCCTCTTTGTACGGTACACTTTCCTCCACTCAACCCCCCTTTTTTTTTTTCTTTTTCTTTCTATTTTGCTCATTTTTTTCATTTAGTAATTTTTTTTTAAAAAAAATTAAATCCAGTCTAACTCAATTAGCAAAATTAGAAAGTCCCTAATTCTTTTAGTATAATCAAGGGTAGAAAAATTTGAACTACATACCTCGTAGTTATTAGCACACTCGTATGCAGTGGTAGATCTAGAATTTCATGTTAAGGGACCACAATTCCATATAAAATTAGGAGTATAATCACTCAATATTGACCAAATAACTTAACTAAAATATGATAATGGCATAGAAGTTTAATAAAACCACACACATATATATATATAAATAATTGGAATCAATTGGATCTAACATGGTCGTATGTAGTTAAGCTACGCTTGTGTGGGTAAAATGTCACTAGTTTGGATCCCTCCATTATTACTATATTAAGAGAATACCATTTTAAATACAACTTGTATATATTGGTCTTTTCCATTTTATTATCGACTTTTTAAGAGTTTACAAAATTGGAATCAATTAAAATGCTTGTTTGTTATTACCCATTGTAAAATAAATTTTGAGAAAAAATATACCATTTTTTAAAACCCAACAGTGAATGGGTTACTAGTTAGAATTCTTAGATTGTGCCAATTAAACCTTAAAAGGATATCCAATAGTTCCTAAACATGTAAGCATGTATCCATCTAGTTATTAAACTTTAGAAAGTTTGCAATATATCCTTAAGCTTTCATTTTTTAAGAAAAAAAATCTAATATTAACCTACTAAATGCTAAATTAAAAGTTTTACAATCTTATTGGACATAAATTTTAATTTTATACAAATATGTGAATTAAATTTTAAAGTTTTCTATAATGTCAAAATCTTGCACAAAATTAGATATTTAATAGACATTTTTAAAATTCAGACACAAAATTAATGAATATATTAGACACTTTTTAAAGTTCATAACTTTTTAAATACAGATATATCTAACTTATAATTTAACTTTTATTTTTATTTATTATTTACTTTATAGATACATTTCTTTCTTTTTTAAATGAAAAAAAATCATTATGAAAAATAACTTTAAGAGATAGAAAAATAACAAAGGGAAAAATGACTTTTAGAGTTGTTTTCAAATATAATAAGATGGATCAACTTATTTACAAATATAGTAAAATGTCGCTGTCTGTATTTAACTTTTTGCTATATTGAAAAATATTTTTTTCATTATTTAAAATAATTATCCATATTTTTAAGATATAACATTCTCAAAATATTTTAAAATTGGTTTATAGTTTTTAAAATTACTATTTTGTATCATTTAAAATAATCAATATGGCAGTTCGTGTCAATACCAATAAACACCACCAACATGTTCAATTATTAAGATATCAGTAACATTCTAGGAAAAGAAAATTGGAATATAACATGAAAGAGAAATATTTTGGTTAAATTTCAAAGTACCTTTTTTGCAATCCCAATCAAACTGTCAATTTCACTACTTAGATTGGTTTTGTGGTGTAGGAAATTAACAAAAAGAAATTGATATTTCTTTACTATTGTTTTTGTAAACTATGAAGATAAATGAATGAAGAATATGACAGAATAGTTACTTTTTAATTGAAAAACGAGAGGACAATTATTTGTAAATGAAACAGGACGAGGGGAGGAAAATGTGTAGAGAAAATCTCCACAAATAGCCTCATTTATATTAAAATATCATCACAAATATTTTTCTACAGTATTATAAATATGAATATTAGGCTATTAGCCTTCTCAGAAAAAAATTTAAAAAAATGAAAAGAAAATGAATATTAGCATGTTGATATTTTGAATATATATATTATTTGATTTTGCGGATATATTTGACTTGGGGACGATTTGTCGTTGAGATTTTGTGCCGATTGCCTTCAACTGGGAAACGACAGCAGCTTGGTTAGATAGATAGATCTCACTGAACAACACGATGTGCAATTGGAATTTAGGTAATTATTCTAATATACATTATAAGTAATTAAGTGAATGGGACCCTCGGGCCTCAAGTAATTATGAACACCATTTTTTTTTTAATGAAAACTTGGATATTAATAAAAACCACTCCTTGCATATTTGAGAAAATAAATTTTAAAAATGGAGTCTATGGCTCAAATTTATTATTTTTCAAAAATAGCAATGAAAAAGTTCAACCTATGTGATACACATGATATACCTAATACACTTGATACCTCTAATATACCTAATACACTATTGATATACACTTGGTACATTGTTATATACATTTGATACGCTTGATACACGACTAGTATACGCCTGATACACACTGCTTATACAAGCTTAGTACACTATCGATAGACATTTAATACACTATTGATTGACACTTGATACATTTGGAACACTTAATATACTATTGATATGCGGTTGAAAATGACTAGTTATTTAAGTGTATTTAAAAAATCCTAAAAGTATTTTTTCTCTAGTTATTCCAAACACACCTAAATTGTCAAGGTGAGTATACTAGTATTAAACTAAGTGTTAGTGAGTTTTAAGTTGAATCTTCCCAGCTTATTGTATATTTGTACTTAAAAACGAAAGAAACAAACTCATTTAAAAATGAAAAAAAAAAATACAAAAGGATAAAAAAATGTAGCAAATACAAAAAATAAAGTGAGTAATAACTCATATTGGTGCAAACAAAAGATACAAAAAGCATACAAATCAGTGGAAAAAAATACACGACTGATATACTTAAAATGTGGTATATTAATTGATTGATATACCAAAAGACGTAGGGCAAAATTGGACTACGAATAAACAAAAATTTAAATTTGAGAATTTTGTTATATGTGTAATTTTTCATATGTTGAAGGCACGCCCGTAATTTACATTTTGGATTTGTCACCCATTGCAAATTTCTTAATAAAAATGTGTATTTTAATAAAATTGTAACTTTTTTCATATATTATATATTTTTTTTAGTATAATAGGGCGTAGCTGTACAGGATTTGAACCACATATCTCAGGATTGTTAACACATATTATATGTCAATTAAATGATGCTAGTTTTGACATGTAAGTTTGTTATTTAGAAGGTATATTTTCACTATTTTTATCATTTTAATATATATATATATATATATATATATATATATATATATATTTATTTATTTATTTATTTATTTATTATTTTTAAGCCCACGTATTTAGTCCATCTAGTTAACGTATATTTTTATCAATATTTTATAATATTTTAGTTGCATGCATGATCAAAACTATATTTAGTGGTCCATCTAGTTAAACTATACAATTCAATTGTAAAATAAACATTCATATGATATAAGCTAACTTACAGTGTTGTAGTAGTGACAAGTTAATTTTATTACTAGCGAATAAATAGTGTTGTAGTAGTGACAAGTTAATTTTATTACTAGCGAATAAATAGTTAGCATACTGAAAAAGGAACTAAACAGTTAGCATTTAAGAGTGAATCAATCGGTATGTAAATATGATTATAAAACTTAAAGCACATTGATAAATAATTAATTGTTTAAATTTAGCTTACAAACACTATTACCTCCAATTATTATTATTTATTTTATAATAATTTGCATCATTCTTGAATACTATAATTAAAATTCTTAACAAATTGAAAAAAAAAAACTTTTTTTAGAAACTACATTTCTTTTTTTTAATTTTCAACATTTAACTTAATTTTTAAAAATAATGGTAAAAAATAGATAACAAATCTAGAATCATTTGATGCTTTAATTAAAAAAAAAAAAACCAAATCATTTGGAAACAAGATCTAAAAAAAAATGTAGTGTAGATAATATATATATTTTTTAATTTTCTTTTAGAATTTAGCCAAAAATACTAATGTTTACTTATGAAAAATGAAAATGATAATAAGAAAGTTATGAAAAAAGCGAGACATTTTTAATAAAAAAAATTAAATAAATTAATGGGGGGAACTATGGTCCAGCAGAACAAAAATAGTAAATTTTAAATTTAAATAGCGATATATACAGTTTTGCAAAATAAACGTGTATTTATAAAAGGCGGAAAGTACGTGATATGTTCACGAAAGATTTGATTTAAAAGAAAAAGGGATGTGGCCTAAAAAATAATACGAATAATTAGAGGGGCCTAAAAAAGAAAGGACCGGTAAGGTACAAAGGCAAAAAAGAGATGCGGAAAATCCAAGTAATTAGTTTTGTAATGGTAATAAGGGGGCAACACAGCTGGAAAACGTCCTAACTACTGAACCCGCACTTTCCCTTTACGATTTTCCTTTTTCTTTTTTCTTTTTTTTCCTTTTTTTTCATAAATAAATTAAAAATATTGTTATCTATTTGCCCTGGCACGTGCTTCTTAACAACTCTCTCACGTGTTCTCCTCAACCGTACAGAGTACCCACGTGCGGCTTTGCGCCCTCTAAGGCGGCATAGCAACACGCTTGCCATTTTTATTTGTTTGCCTTGCCCACGAGGACAATAAAGTAATTCCAACTACCAGGGATATGTTTGGCATTTGGCAGGGGAAATATATATATATTTTTTTAATAAAAAATAATAAATAGTGCAATTATCTCCCTCGGATCTCAAACAGCCATCAACCACCACCACCACACATGTGCTTCCTATTTTATTTTACTTTATTTTTTATATTTTTGTATTTCCTTCATTTGGACCTTTCTAAACATTCCATTTTAGTTTTGAGTTTTTTAGATTGTATTGATTCTTATTGTTAGATTTTTATATCACATTCAGTATAACTTTCATAACTTTGTGCAGTCTACGAATTTGTTGGTTTTCTAAATTATACGTGTTGATGTATAGAATGGGCAAAGAAATTCACATTGTATCTATCCATGCTTTAAAGTTGAAATTAAAACAATTTGAATTTACTATACAAGGTTTCGATAGTTGTGATTAAAGTTTCAAGAGTGTATCAAAGGTTTCAATGATGAAAGAGTTGCCTTCTAGAGATAAAAATGAGGTATTTAGTTATATGACGATCGATTTTGTATTTTTTTTTTTTTTCCGTTTCCCTCTTGAATTAAACCCAATTGAATCTTGTGCATTATTTTTAAGTGAAAAAGCCCAACACCAATGCTGAGGCAAGAAATAGCTTTTGGCCCAGTTTCCCATGGCTTGATTAGGTCTTAGGTTATGTTCAGGGTCCGAACTTTTATCGTTTTTTTCCTTGGTTGACATTAATCAATCGTTTTGCTTTAATTTTATTCTTGTTTTTAATTTTTCATTTTGGGATTTGTACGTCAAATCTAAAATTACCAATAACAATATAAATTGACATAGATGTAAAAAAAACACTTCATCTATAATTAGTTTTACAAAACTCAACACGATCTACATTGGAAAGAAATGCTTGTGCCCAAACTCTATATTTTTCAACTTTAAATTATACAGTATTAAAATTTGTTAGATAATATGATATTAAGCTTGTCTTCACCTATCAACTTAAGCTTTTGGGTAAATCGGTGATTTAAGATTGTATCAGATCAAGTAGTTGAGAGATTTCCACTTGTTGGGTTTTCTTCATATTTTCTAGCCCACAAGTGAGAGGGAGTGTTAGATGATATGATAATAAAATTTTCTATCTTGGACTACCTTAGATACTGGGTCTTAATAAGATGTACTTCGGTATTCGATTCTTAGTGAAATTTTCTTCTATTTTATTATTAAAAATATAATAATAATAATTATGGAGTAGCAATGACATGGAATTGGTTATTGAATTTATTAATTGGATTTTTTTCTAATGAAAAATTATGAATTGGTTAGCTACATATATGTGTGTGTTTTGGAAGATTTAAGTATTTTTAAATGCGCATAAGATTTGGAATATTTGGTCGGTAAGAGGAGAGGAAGAAATGGCACGTGGGAAGGGAACGGAGGAGGAGGTTTCGTGGCACAGGTACGGAGGTTGGTATTGGCAAGCAAAACCGTTTGACTTTTTAAAAATGATCATAGAATAATAATAATAATTTGAAGAAGGTGGTGGGTCCATTGTATTTCCACATCTTCCAATAAGATGACGTAGAAAATTATGTGGGGAGTGGGTGGGGACCAGCAATGTAGCACGTTTATTTTATTTGGCTTTTCCTGAACCATTAAAATAATACAAATATTAACTTTCCGACCAAATTTTACTCCTTTGCCCTGTCTATCCGGTTCGACATTCCAAACGTGATCTTCGACGGTCCGTTTCACCTTTTTCTCTTTTGCCACGTTGTCCATTTTACTTCTCCCTCACTTAATTCACCAATCACATTGCTTCATATATATATATATATATATATATATATATATATATATATATATATATATATATATATATCTCAAAAGATTATAACTATATATATATATATCTCAAAAGATTATAACTATATATATATATATCTCAAAAGATTATAACTATATATATATATATAGAGATAGAAAATATATATCTCTCTCTTATATATATATATATATATATATATATATATATATATATATATATATATATATATATATCTGAAGAGTTAGAAACTATATACATATACATACATATGTGTTTTCTTTCTTTTTCTTTTAATCTCTTAACCACTCGAACTATATTTGTGCAGATTCTATCTTGGTTTATAAATTTAATTTTATACAAGGAGATACAAATAGGAGAATGATTATCTCTATAATATTTTACTCTTGCTAACTTTGTTAACAATCAACTTGATCAATAGTTCAATTATTAATATATTTTACTAGGTTTTGTGCTAATTTTGAAAAGCATCCGTCAAAAATGATTCACATTGAAATTGCATCGAAATTGCTTTGTAACTGATGGTTTTCATGACACAACGTTGAAGATTTAGATATGATGATGACTAACAGGTTGTATGTTAAAATTGCCACTCCTTACCTAGATTGAATTCTATGTTTCAAAAAAAGGAAAAATATATACTACTCTTAAATATAATTTAAAATAATGAAACATTGCATCAAGTTACAAAGAAGAGTACGTAACATTCTTAAGATTTCAAGTATTATAAATTATTATGAAATAAAACCCATCAATTCATAGTTGTTTGTCCGTTATTACAATTTTTCATTAGCTAAGACCTTCAAAGAAAACCAACCAAATAGTAAACTGTAGAAGCTTCTCAATGGGTTTGAAAATTTCAGCTCACAACATTTTGTCAAATGATAAAATAACAGCCACAAATTATACAATCACGTCACATTTATCATTTACAATAAATTAAACGATTTTACTTTTATGAAAGTAACATTTATATGGTTTTCTTCATATTTAATCTACCATGTGGAATACATTTTTTCATTCCACAACTAAGACATTTCCATTGTTTCTAAAAATAAAAAATCAAAACAAACACATCTCCATTATCTTTCTATGTAATTATTTGTGCACATACCTTCAAATAAAGATTATATAAAACTTTGATATAATCATTAGATAAACAAATATGTACTTTCCATCTTAAAACTAATTAGCAATAGTTAATTATTATTATTATTTTAATTGAATACTTATTTGTTTGCTTCACTGACTCTAATGTAATATGTGATGAGATCGCGAGGTTCTTTTCCATTTTTCGATGTGAGATCTTCAAGATGGCGTCTATTTAGGTTCATCATTTTTTTTTCATCAAATTTTTTTTTGACTAAATGCACGTCTAGATTTCATGAACTCTAATTCTAATACTAGATAAACAAGCACCCTCAAGAGTTATGGCATCATTTTGATTCTCATCGTACTTTTTGTAATACTTTTTTTCACCCTATGTTAGAAGTTGATTTTAATGGGTAGTTCTATAAAAATCATGATAAAATATTTGGCTGATGATTTCAATAAGTTGGATGTCCAAAAGTTTTGAGAATATTTGTCTCACGATCTTTCTAAATGTGTGTTTGGATACATATTCTCTTGTTGAAAAGATTGAATTTGTATCATTTATTTTGAATTGTAACAAAATGAAAAACATGAATTTCTATGACATATATATTTTTTGATTAGTAAGTCAATAATTTGTAAAAGTTAACATTGGAAAGATAAAAGATAACATTTGTGGATGGATTCATAATCTTGTAAGGTAGGAAATATGAATTAGATATTATACATATCATAAACGGACACATTTTTTTCACTAAATATAATCTTGTCAAAAAGGGTGTTTTCTCTGATATGTTGTGTGTATTTTGCAGAAAGCATGTGGAAAATGCAAACCACTTTATTTGGAGCTGCTTGGTCTCTAGGGAAGATATGGTATAGGCTTATTTCATCTGATATTGAGGCTTTTTGGAATGACAAGTCTCGTTGGAGTTAAGTTATCAAGACTACTGACAATGGATCTTTGAGCATGTGGCTCCTACTGATATTGATAAGATCGTGATTTTTGTGTGGTAGCTTTGGGAAGCTCAAAATAAAGTGGTGTTTCTGAAACAATTGGTTGATGCTAAGTCTATTTGTGATGTGATTGCGAGGCTTCTTTCAGATTTTATTTTTTGTGGCAAGCACTTCGATCATAAAGGAAATTAGGGGTTGATCCTTCCTACCAACATATCCCAACTCAGATTAATTGGTACCCCCTCCCCTCATTTTGAAAGTTGAATGCTGACACGACTTGGAACACTAATACCAATTTTGGAGAGTTTGATAGGGTACTTCAAGATGATCATTTGGGTCGTGTGCGCTTAGCTAACTTAAAGTTTGTTCTTAGATGCCAGATGGTGAAGGTCCTTTAAGCTATGGTCATTTGCTTTAGGCTTGAGATTCTATTGTCTATCAGTGTTTCAAATATTTTGGTGGAGTCTGATTGCTTGGAAGTCACCAATTTGCTGAATGATGCTACTGTCGACTATTGTGAAGTCTCCTTTTTTGTTAAGGAGGATTTGGATAGAGGCTAGGAACTGAGAGTTGTCTCCTTTTTTCATGTTCGTCGTAGTCAGAACGTTTTGACGTAGTGTACTGCGCAAAAAGCTTTTGGAGGATCAGGAGTCTTCTATTATTGCCTCTTCTTATCTTGAGTGGTTTTCTCTTCTTGTATGTTGTTTGTTTTGGGTGGCTTTTTTTTTCCTCCAAAAAAAATGGACATATTTTAATTTATAATTTTTCTTTTGAAAAGTAATGACAAAATTTATATATAAAGCTTTCTTTTTAATTTTTAAAAAATTATCAGAAAAAAAAACAAAGTCAACACTAAATATATAACATTGTATATAATTGAATTTAATACAATATTATATTTGGAGAAATTACTAATTCGATTTAATTTTTACTCTGCCTATAAGATATATTTAAAATTTTGAGTGTTGATATAATTAATATATCACAATTCGTTAGTTTAAGGTTTTAAGTTTCTTCCGCCGATCTTAAATACAAAATAATCGAGCTAAAAAAAATGGAAGGATGAGTTCCTTTGTGCCTAAATAGTTTTTCTAAACTATTTATGAGGTGGGTATAGTTTCTAATAGAACTATGGATATTTTATTTTTAAACAAAGTTTTTTTTTGAGTTTATTTTTGATTTAACATGATGATGTAGTACATGCGTTTCTCTGTATTTTAAACTTTTGTAATTACATTTTTTTTAATTATATAAATCTTCTCTTGGTAAACTTAAATTATTGATGTAATTAAATTTTTTATCATACAAAATACATTTATGTGTCTTTGGGCCTCTGACAACAACAAGTCACCAATTAACTTATAAAAAGATTATATTTATTTTCATACAGACTAGAAAAAGAAAAATGTATATAATAAACCATGAAATTCTATTAAGGAGGAAGAGCAAATGTGGAAGTATTTAATAATTTAGAAAAGTTAAAATAATTCCAAGATACACAGTCAAATACATGCGAAACGAGAATTCCTTCCTATCTATCTCAGCTTATAACGAATAAATTTGAAAATTGTCCGATAAATGTTGCATGACACATGTCGTACATAGAAAGTACTATGTTTTCCATGACTAGATTGCTCAACCTCAAACAAAGATGTTCCAGAGCGTAGTCATGTCAGACGTTTCAATTTATCCTCCACGTCATCACATTTTCCAAATTGAACCCCTATCTTCTATTCGACTCAACCATAGGTCCATAACTAAGTTCACTATTGTAATAAATAATTTATAGTATAACTATAAAAATAGCATGTTTATAATTATATTTACGGAAAATTATATGTATGACAACACGAATCTCTAGTACTTCGTGAGTATCTACTCGCTATATTTACACTTCATTTTTATATTAAATTAAACAAATCTCTATATTAGTTTTAAATGATGTTAATGTGGTTGCCAATTGTAATTAATGAGATATTAATACATTAATGGTACTCAAAACTTTCTTATACATCCATTTCATTAGGATTGACTATTTAAACTACAACAATACTTGCTAACTAAGCACCAATTAAATGACTTTAGAGAAATAACTCTTTTTTATTTAGAAAACTAATACATTAAAAAATCTAGTGGCAAATGTACGATCTTGTCGTCCATTTAGTAAGAGAGTATTTTCTTAGAGTCGTTTTAAAAACTAGATTAAACTATACAAAATATTTTTCAATGCGATAGGTTTCAATTATGTATCTAGATTTTTTTTTTTAAACAATAATGTTTACCCTTGAATGTTAAAGTTTGTTCTAAAAGATATACTTGGAGAGTTTTCTTTCATGGAACTAAATTAAAACAATGATTAATGTATACAAATTAAAAAGTATATGTGACAACGTTTATAATACCATTCATGTAAATTGACGTGGTGATTATTATGTATTCCTTGATTATATGTAAAAAAATTATTATCTCCATCTTTTAAGGTAAAATAAATGGCAATAACAATAATCTTAATTATTTTATACATAACTGTAAATAAAATCACATGTAGCTTCCATTTTTTTTTATTTACATAAATTTTAATGTTAACTTTCATATTTTTATTTTGAACGAACTATTTTTAAATGGCTTGAAAAAAAATTAAATGTTCTTGAAGCAAATTAAAGAACTAAAAGATATAAAAAAAAAATGTCTACCTCACAGGCTCAAAGCATTTGGTATAATTTAACATAAAATAATTAATTTGTACGTAAATGTTGAAATGTGTGCCTCACTATTTAAATAAATTAAACTAGAATGGCTATATTTTAATTCAATAGTTTAGTTTAGACCTAAATTAAAATATATAGTTTGGTATTTTAACTTTTAGTAAAACTTGTCAAACTTAAATATAACTCAAAGAGATTTTTTTATAAATTAAAATATATAGTTTCTATTATAATATTCTAAAAAATAGATCCAACTAATTCTTTTAATTTTAAATAGATAATGGAATATAAAACGGTACAAAAATGTTTTCAAGTTAATAATTGGTCGCATTATCTGAATTTTTTTTGAAAATGGAAAATTTTAATTTAACATCCTCTTAAAATTTACCCCTAATAAACATATATATTTTTAAAAAAGTTTGAATATATGGGAGCAAAGTTCAATTTTTAAAAGTCTCAAAAATTTATTTTGAAGAAGGCATCTTCATAAAAGTAGGAAAGTAGAAAGTTGTTTTTTTTAAAAATTATTTTAAATAATAAAATTGTTAAAATTATTTATAAATAATAATAAAATTTTATTGTTTACATGTGATAATTGTCTATCGCAGTTTATTATAAATAGACAATAAAATTTTACTATATTTATAAATATTTTAGTTTATTTTTTTATATTTAAATTTTTTTAAAAAAAATATAATTAAGAACGGAAAATAAAAAAATGAGTTATATTATTTATAATAAACGAAGTTATATGTTTAAGGAAAATAATGAAAGAGATAAGCATGGGAAGGCCACGTCATGTGATTCGCTAGCTGTAACGCATTTACTTTTTGGTGATGAAGCATTTTGTGATTGGGTGAGAGGCTATGAGTAGGAGGAGCCATAATCGACCTATTTATTAGTGTTGATTCACACAATTTTATATTTTTTTTGCACAAATCTCTATAGATTTATTTTTTCTCATATAAATATATAACCAATTCTTTTTCAAACTTTTTCACAAACATTATTTAATTGATATATTAATTATTTTTTTTAAAAAAGAATTGATATATTAAATTTATTCCACTTTTTAATGAGCAAATAGATCCAATTATAGTACGGTTATAATTACACGTAAGTATTATTAAAACTTATGGAAAATATGTAAGATAAAAAAAATAAAACCATTATTCAATAGGGTTTTAAAAGTTTGGTTGATAGGTTATTTGAAGAGCAAGATCAATGTTTTGAAATTAATTTAACAACATTAAGAAATTCAATATAGATCATTGACTAAGTGGGTTGTTAAAGAATATTATTTCTTCTATGCTGTGAGAAAATACCTGAAATTTTGTTTATTTTTAAATTATTTAAAAGGAGGATAATGACATCTCCATTATTGAGTATGCACAAAATCTCTTATATGTATGATAGAAGGGGGAAAAACTTTTAAATGCAAAACAGAAGAAGAATTAATATTCAATTTAGACAATATCCCACTAATGCAATTTTCCTTTTAACTAAGAGACCTCATTAATTGATTGCTATAAGAACCTAATCAATAAGTCTCCCACTAGCAAACCCAACTTGGGGTTAAACTCAACTAAATATAGCCATATATTATGCATGCAATTTGGAAATCTTCCCTTTTATTATTAAAAACTTTGGAGTTGTAAGGCATTATTTTGTGACATATATACATATAATATTTTCCCCTAAGTTGCTTTTAGCATCATTTTTTAAAAAATATTCCATGCATAACTTTAAATCTTAATTTTTTAAAAGAGTTTGTGGGTGGGGCAGTAATTAAGTAACATTTTCAATTCAATTTTTTTTCTTTGAGAAAATTTTGTTTTCTTATATATTAAAAATGATATTAGTAGTTATTGATAAGTAGGGGTAAGTAGGGTAGCTAATTGGAGATCACGCTTAATAATTTAAATTAAGGTAAAAGTTCGATAAAAACGCACTTTTACAAAAGGAAAGTCTAAACTTATGATTAATTAGGATATATGTATGAAGGGTAGGATAGGAGGATGGGACTTTTATTTCCCAATTGTGTTGTTTTCTTTTTGCCTCAACTCACCTCCAAACATGGGGGCCTTTTTCCATCATCAACCCAATCAAGGTTGTATTAGCTAAACATAACCCCAACATTTCCTATTTCTTAATGTCTTCTTCAAAAATATAACTTACCAAGATTAGATAGTTCGGTCCATCATACATATGGGTGAAAACGAGAATGATTTTACTGTCCTTGTGGGCTCTTTGTTTATTTCTTCATTTTTCAAAAATTCTCCATTCAATTTTATAAGAATTGTGAAAGAGATTCCATGTAGAAAATTTGAGAGGATCGAATTTTTTTTTAATATAAAATCAATTAAATTAATTAAATTTTTTTATTTTTTAATAAATTAAACGATTAAGTTTTTTTCTCCACAAAATCGTCATTCGATCTGTTAATTTCTATATCAAATTATATAATTATCTCTCACCCCACATATAGTCCAAATGTTTAACTATAGAGAATGTCCACATGTTTAACTATAGAGCAACTTTAGATTTAACAAGTATATTCATGATTATGATATCCAACCAACTTTGTTTGTGTGTGCCTTATGTTCTCTATCAAGTAGAGTGAACTTGATTATATTTAAAATTGAAAATCAAACACAATCAAGTAAACAAAAATCACCATAGGGGTGTGACCAAAGTCTCAAACTAGGTAGGTAAGCAGAAGATTCATGATATATAAGTAAAGACCACTATTTTTAATGGTATGAAACTTTTTTAGGTGAAACCAAAAGCAAACCAAAAGCAATTCGAAAGTGGAAATAAAAAAGAGTAGTGGTTGGTCCCAAATACAATGTGCACCCTTTCTTTTCTCTTCTCTTCTCATGCCCACTCATTAGGTGGTAGCAAGTCACTATCTGATTTGCATTAATTTTTTAGGGCAACCAAATATAAAGACATAAAAACACAGTTGTAATATAATTAATTAGCATTGTAATATAGGCCATAAGTGAAGAGTTCAAAGACAACTATTCTTAATAATGTGAAAAGTCTTTTGGATGAAACCAAATAGAAAATTGAAAAAATTATGTCTAAAATGAATAATATCATAGAGATTAATTGGTTATTTGTAAGTAAAGAAGGCATTGGGTTAGAATGATTATGATTGTTTTGTTTGTGTGTGTGAAATGTGGATGAAAGCAAACAAATGGGGCCTCTGCCTTCCAACCCTCCATCCTTTGTCTTGGTCCTCCTCTGACTACTTTTCTGAATTGTTGCCTTTAGTGGGTCTCTCCACTTTTTGTTAGCCTTTGTTCCCCCTTTAGTTTTCAATTATTGATTCTCAATCCCTTTCCAACTTCAATTTATCTTTTATTCACTCCTCTAATCCTTGAAATATTTAGGTATATTTAAGATGGATTTCAGAAAACTTTAGGTTATTCGTTTTTGCTTCTTTTTACTTTTAACAAAAATATTTAATAGTTTTGAGAATTTTTCTTGTTTTGTTTGCCCAATATGTTATGTGTAATATATAAATTTAGTGTAATACTTGTATGGCACAATGATAATTATAATAATAATAATGAATTAGGCATTAGATATGGAAATATTTAACATTTGGTGGGAGTGTAAAAGAAGGAAAATAATGAGAGATTAGAATTTCTAACGAGGAAATTTGGTCATAACTATGCATTGCTTTGATTGTATGATGACTTACTTACTCGCACCGATTTAGTACTATACTCAATGCACTTTTATATCTAAGTTAGTATTGGATCGAAATATTAGAGTTGAGAAAATATACTGTTAGCATATTTCATAAGTGAGTTTGTTTCCTTTATCTATAGATGTTCTTTTTGATAAGAGTGTGAGGGTCGTCGTGTGATAAGTTGATCGAAAAATAAGGTATGATCTAATTGGCAATCCTAAAGAGATCAACCATCTCCAATCCTTTAAATCTTAATTGATCTTGAGTTTGTCTCAGCCCATGGTTTAGGTTAGGTCAATTCATAACAAGTTAATTTTTTTTTATGAGTTATCATAAAATTAATGAAATAATTTATTGAACATGAAACTGAAAGATTAAAGATCTATTACGGTACACAAATTTAATAAAATATTAAAATTAAATGTGTATAAAAATAATTTATTGACCAAATTTCAAATAGTAAAACTAAATAGATGCACTATCAAAATTTTACATACACACACAAAAATGTAGATTGTTTGGAGTATTAAAACAAAAACTCAATCATTCCTCTTATCTTCCAATAGATTCTTTTTATAAATGACATGTTTATTTAGAATAATGGAATTAAAATTTCAAAGTACAAATCCACCTTTTTAACTTTTAACTTTTTAAAAAACATTCCAAAACAACAATGGAAAACAAAATTTCATGGCAATTATCAAAAAAGACCTTTTGAAAATCGAGGAAATAAGTGACATGATTGCGGGACATTGACAACTATTTCCCATTTGGATAGGAAGAATTCTTATGCTACCAATTCAAAGTGGATTTTAATACTAAAAGGTATTTTTTTTTCAATGGAAAATATAATGAATAAGCATTTTGGTATATGAAGATTCAATGCATAATTGACTATATATTTTTTTTTCATTTTATTACGCTTCTCAATGTATATATATATTATTACTTTGTTTGCCATAAAGTGTACATGTAATATATACATTTTCTAATGCTCAATTTTCAAATATCCCCATGAGCACTTTAAGACTTCTATGCTATATATGTAAATCCCTACTGAGTCCCATATAATTTTTTCTTTTTTCCAAAATTAACTTCTTGTGGATGATATATTTCAAATTGACCAATCTACCCTTTGGAGTCAAGTGTAATAGTTCAAATTTTTTTACTATGATAGAAGTTAAAAGTTTCAAATCCCCTTACTCTATAAAGTTGTATAACAAAAATAACAATGAAGAGCTTAGAAAGGAGTTTGGGTTCTGGGCCTTGAAAGAAGCGCTTCTGGGATTCTGTTTGGGCCGACACTCGGCCCAAACTCGGGACCCCACACTTCATGGGTAGACACCACACGTCGGCCCACGAAAAGAATTTGGGTGGGAAGTATCGGCAGAAATGGCTGGGACACTATCGGTTTCATCGCTCCCTTCATTTCTTCAATACATCCCAAACTCTAGACCTTCCACCCTCACATTGATTCGATCCTCCTCTTCTCCGGTAACATCGCCCTCGTCCATGGATACTCCCCGGGAAACCAAAAAAGTAGTGGTTTGCGGTGGTGGAGTGATTGGAGTCTGCACTGCTTACTTCTTAGCCAAGAAAGGGGCGGCAGTTACTCTCGTCGAGATATCGGCTGTCGCATGCGCCGCCTCGGGCAAGGCCGGCGGCTTCCTCGCCCTCGATTGGTGCGATGGTGGACCTTTATCCGCCCTCGCTCGCGCTAGCTTTAATCTCCACCGCTCGCTTGCACAGGAGCTCGATGGCCCTAATTCGTACGGCTATAGAGCCCTAACCACTGTCAGCCTTACGATTTCGGAATCGCATAACCCTCCCACTTCCTCTACCTCCACCGGTGATTCTGTCGTGCCTCCGTGGGTCGATGGTCCAGTTCGGAATACGAGAACGATCGGAAATACCGAAACAACGGCACAAGTTCACCCACAGCTCTTCACTCGGACCCTCCTATCCAATGCAATCGAGAAGTACGGCGTGGAGGTTGTGATTGGGAAATTGGAGAGGGTTACGTTCGAGGGTGGCAGAGTTAAATCGGCGGTGCTTGAGGACGGGCGAGTAATTAACGCCGATGCGGTGGTTCTGGCTTTGGGACCATGGTCTGGGAAGTTCGAGGCGCTATCGTCGCTGTTCAGAGTGTATGGGCTGAAAGCACACAGTATAATTTTGGAACCTAAAGAGCCGGAAGCCATAACTCCGCATGCTCTGTTTCTAAGTTACTATCCGGCTCAGGGTGGAAAGCCTTTAGACCCAGAGGTGTATCCTCGTCCCACTGGTGAGCTTGTTTTATGCTTTCGAATTATTAATACAGTTCGTTTTGTGGGATTCTGATTTTGAATGCAAATGGGTCTGATGTTGGTGGGCAGGGGAGGTGTATTTGTGCGGGATGTCGGCGGTGGCGGAAGTGCCGGAGGATCCAGAGGAGATTACGGCCAATCCAGAATCGATAAGCGTTCTAAAGAGAGTAGCGAAGACTGTGTCAAGCCGACTGGGGGAAGGAGAGGCAGAGCTAAAGGCGGAGCAGGCTTGCTTCTTGCCGTGTACGGATGATGATTTGCCGGTGATCGGGAAACTTCCGGCGGTGAGTGGGTATTATGTGGCGACTGGACACAGTTGTTGGGGAATTTTAAATGGGCCTGCAACTGGGGCGGCCATGGCTGAACTTATTTTGGATGGAGAATCCACAATTGTTGATATTAATCGGTTCAGCCCCTACAGGTTTGTTGGACGAAGAAGAAACTGTTGATGAATTTAAATGGGGGAACAGGTTTGGTTTCTCAAGTTGGTGATGGATTGATAAATCTCTGTGAAGCTTTAAAATTTTTCATTTTCAGTTGCATAAAATGTACATTCTAATAATGTATGGAATCACGTTTTTTTTTCATTATGAGAATCATTTTCATATTAAAATACTGATGTTCTGCAATGTAAAATTCAAAATTACTTATTCCTAAAAAAAAAAGAAAGAAAGAAAGTTCGAAATTACTTTAAAGTGATTCGTTTGATACTGCCCTTGATTAAATTTTTCTATAAAAGATTAAATCATTACCAATTTTAAACTATATGTACTCAGTTTGAAAGTAATTTTTAGTGCTTAAAATCATATCTCATTTTCTAAGACCTCTAATAAAATGTGTTTAGTTATATAAAAATTATTCAAACTAGTAAAATTAAAATTTGAAATAATTAATTTTAATTAATTTTGAGGGATGAAAGTTGTATTTTGGGATGGTTTTAGACCTCACAACAATGATTTTGACTTCTAAATAAGTTAATTACGAAAACGATCAGTTTTCTTTAATTATTATTATTAATATTTAAAAATTAAATCAATTGATAGTAGAAAATTAACTAAAATTTCTAGTCTATATCCAATCAGATTAATTTTAGAAAACCAACCTAAATGAATCAAGATCTTTGCAAAATAAATAATAATAATACTCTTTCCTTAAAAATATAATAATAATTAAAATATAAAAAAATTATCATAAATAGCAAAATTGCTACTATTTCCTAAAAAATATAATAATAATTAAAATATAAAATTGTTATTTTAAATGATAAAATTGCTGAAAGTATTTTCGACTAACTGTTATATTTGTAAATATTTAAGTATAATTTGCTATATTTGATGATAGCCCTAAAATATAACCTAAATTAATTTGAATAAAATTTAAAAATTTTTCCCACTATAAACAATACATGTTAATGGGCTGGGCCAAACTTATGTTTTCTGGTGGAGTAGAAGGGCCCAATAGCCAGCCCATGTAAAAGGTGGGCCGGCCGTTCCGGACGACGTGGCGTTGGCGTTTGATTTTGAATTATTGGAAATCCCGCTCCTCCTCCTTTTTTAAATTCCTCTACACAGAGAGCCGTTGGCAACCGACACAGTTCGATCGTCCTCGCGCTCCAACGCCACTCAACAGGGAGAGAATTAGTTTCAGAGCCGGTGACAGACTCCGACGAATTTCTGTTGGAGAGATTCAGAGCCCTAAGAAATGGCGACAAACATTGGGATGATGGATTCTGCTTATTTCGTTGGAAGATCGGAGATCCTCGCATGGATCAACTCCACTCTTCATCTTAATCTTTCCAAAGTCGAGGAGGTTTCTCCCAATACCCCTAATTTCGATCCTTTTTCCATTCCTACTTGTTTCGAACTCTTTGGAAGCTTTTTTTATTTGACCCATATGATTACCCTTATTTCGGATTCTTGAATTGTAGGCATGTTCTGGTGCGGTTCATTGCCAATTGATGGATGCGGCTCACCCAGGGATGGTGCCGATGCACAAGGTCAACTTTGACGCGAAGAGCGAGTACGAAATGATCCAGAATTATAAGGTTCTCCAAGATGTGTTTAACAAATTAAAGATCACCAAGGTTGTATCTTTTCTATAGCGCCCTTTGTTTTTATCTATTATTCTTACAACTTCGTAGATTAATTCTATTTCTTTAAGAAATATTCGAATTGATTAGGATTTTCTATTGGATTATTACATCTGCTGTGTACTTGATCATTATTTAGTAACTGGTTTCTCTGAAATGTTGTAGCATATTGAAGTGAGTAAGCTTGTGAAAGGAAGGCCCCTTGATAATCTGGAGTTGATGCAGTGGATGAAACGTTATTGTGATTCTGCTAATGGAGGCGTTTTGCAGAGGTGATCTTGTCTATTACCTGCTGCTTTTTCAATTACTAGTATTAGTTTGTTATAAACCTACTGCATTTAGTTCATAATTACTAAGACTTAGTTTGGGGTTGCGGAGCTTTTCAAATAATTGTTGGTAGTTGTGATTTTATAAAAATTAGGTGTGAGCAGAAGTAAAATAGTGTTTATTAAAGTTTAATTTTAAATTAAGAAACTAGTTATTGTGTTTAGTAAATTAATACTAAATTTGTGTAATATAGTTATATGAAAAAAAAAAACATATTATCATTTCAATTATTTTTTATATTCATATTTAATTTATAATTATTTGAAAATATATATGATTGGCAATTAATATTGTTTAATCTAAATTTTTTAATAAAAGATTTCTTTTAAATATTTATTATAAGAAATTGAATCAATTAAAATTTAGAATAAATGTGAGAAAATAAATTAATGGAATGAGAATTTTGAGATGGGTTAGGGAAAATTTTTTTAGGAAAACTAAAATCCAAAAGTTCCAACAAATAGCTTTTAACTTTAAAAGTAATTTTGAGTAGATTAATAAATAAGTTGTTTTACCAAACAGCCAAAGCCACTAAGTTTTTCATATAGTCACTTTTTACGATGGCAAAAGCAATTCCAAATGGCCTTTAAGTCTGATCCCTGTTGGATCTAACCTGCAATTATTATAT
Organism: Citrullus colocynthis; assembly: GCA_031780015.1. Taxonomy (NCBI): domain Eukaryota; kingdom Viridiplantae; phylum Streptophyta; class Magnoliopsida; order Cucurbitales; family Cucurbitaceae; genus Citrullus; species Citrullus colocynthis. The sequence goes on from QLSR01000272.1 coordinate 2,547,089, forward strand.
GATTTGAACAATGTAAATCGACAATGATCAGCATCAACGTTTGGAAAGTGATGATCTTAAAGAAGTTATTAGATTGTTGAATTACACACGGTAGTTCAATTTTTGTTTTTCTTGTTAGTTATAATGCTTTGGAAAGGAGAGAAGCTTCCAAGGGAGGTAAGGACGTTAGCAAAAAGAGCACCACATCACATTCTTCGGCAAAAGGTTCAACAGCTGCTGCATCCAGGGCTCATTTCTCGCAGACTGCTCGGAGAAATGAGGCATCAGTGAACTCTGGAAATCACGCAGCGAATGTTTCAAAACCTCAATCAAATGGAGGATTGACTGCATATGATGAACAGGTATTTTCTGAAGCTGAGTAAATTTCTTATATAAAAGATGAATAGAAACTGGAGAGTATTTACTTACACTAATGTAAAATGCAGATCACAAGATTGAAACTATCAATCGACAGCCTTGAGAAAGAGAGGGATTTCTACTTTGCAAAGCTAAGGGATATTGAGATACTCTGCCAGAGTCCAGAGATTGAAAGTTTGCCTGTACATTTTTCTGAAGCTTTTCTGTTTTCTGTCTGCATTTTCTTTGGTCTACTAGAATTTCCAAACACATGAACATGAGCATTTCTATCTCCTTTCTTTTTAGGTTGTAGGAGCTATAAGGAAGATACTGTATGCTGTAGATGATGATGCATCAGTGGTGGCAGAAGCTCAAGCTATGGTGTCCGCTTGCCAGAACGAACCGATCAATCTTTTGAGTCCAATTGCTGAAGTTTCTGATGAGAAACTAACTCTAGAAACCCAGAAGAGAAAAAGTATTATCAATTTTGATGTAGACGTTGCTGGCATAAAAATTTTATCTCCCAGGCAGAGGGTATCTGGTTCTTCTGATGTTCATTGCAGTGGGTCACCCCTTATGACCTACTAACCAAGGCATTGTTTTATAGCGTCACAAATCCTCAACTAGTTATGGTTGTCAAGGTTACCCGAGTTGGCTGGCCACTATCTAGAGTAGCTCTGATATGATTCTAACATCCCGTTTGTTTCAGAATGTTTCATGTAGCTGTTTTTTTTTTTTTTTTTTTTTTTTTTTTTTTTTT
>QLSR01000272.1:2548340-2561554 GCA_031780015.1 Citrullus colocynthis
TTTTTTTTTTTTTTTTTTTTTTTTAATTTTTTTCTTCCTCTTATTGTAAAATTGCTAAAGACCCTGAAATTGAACAAAAGCCCTTTGGGACAGAATGTTTTGCTCGGAAATTTCTATGTTCTGATATGATGTGGTATTGTGTTCTCTCGTTCCACTTTCCCCCATTCTGCCATCATCATGCTTTTACTTCCTATGGTTTTCTTCAGCTATGACGAACGAAATTGAGGAAAAAGTTCGAGTCAAGTCAATTGGAATCAATAATATAAGTATCACCTTCGACCATTATAAAATGTGTTTAGTTTAGTTTGGTTGGTTTCAATTGCACAATTCTGTCATGGAAAAATGAGCACTAAGTAACTTGCCAAAATAAAACGTTTGATAAAAAGTAGCTTAAAAAAGCAGCACTAAAATTTTGATTATACTTTGTACGTTTGATTATAAATAAAAATCATATACTTTGTACATTTGATTATAAAGTATAATCAAAGTTCGGTTGGTTTCGTTGCTAGTTGGCAATTGAAGAATCTCACACAAGTAAATGGCCTATTGCAAACCCACAAATAAAAATCATGCAAAACTCAGTCCCTTTATTCCTCAAGTCTTATCAGAATCGAATTCCTTCCCCTTTTAATGCCTTTTATTTCTGTAATGTTCTTTTAACGCTATAGCCACTCAACCACCCAACTTTCATTTGGGTTTGCTCTTCTTCCTTTTATCCCTTGCGAAGAACAAGAATTCCTCCAAGTAGTTCATATCGTTCAGTGAATTTTGTGGTTTGAAATCTTGATCGGCAGCCATGGGAGTGGCGATATCTCGGCTTGTGAGGATGCTGTTTGCGAAGAAGGAAATGAGGATTTTAATGGTGGGTCTTGATGCTGCTGGAAAAACGACCATTTTGTATAAGTTGAAGCTTGGAGAGATTGTCACCACCATACCCACCATAGGTATCTGCTTTTTCTAAAACCCTTTTGGTTTTGGTGCCTACATATTTCTCTGCTGTTTCACTTTTGTTCTTCCCATGTTTAGGGAGACATCATTTGTTTTTATTTGTAATGATTAGATCTTCTTGTAATATTTGATAACATTTTGGTACTACAAACTTCTGCCTTTTCTTGCGTCTTGCTAATTTGAAAAGTGTATGATCAACTCTCGATGTTCTAAGACAATTGTTCTTGAATTGTTGTATCTATGTTTTAAATAGGTGACCTCTCGATTAGGACTCTGTACCTTTTAATGATATTTAGGAATTAAATTGTTATAGTTAGAAATGCCCTTAACCATTTAAAAGCAATTCTGCTATAAATAAAAAGTTATTTAAAACAAGTAATATTTAAGTGCAAACCTCATCTCCCTCTTCACGTACACCAAAAAAGAATTAAAATATTTCAAAAAAGAAGTAAGAGAATTTGCTACATGAAAAATTATGGTTGAGACATGTTGGTAGAATGCATAAAGATAGGTGCTATCTTGGATCCACCTAAGTATTTTTCATTTAAAACTATGATACAACTAGTGGGTACATGAGTTTGAACCTCCGATCTAAAGAGTGGTAGTACATGTCAATTAACGTTAAACTATGTTGTTGATATATTTTGATTAATACTCCTTTTTGTCAATTAGGTTTTAATGTGGAAACGGTTGAGTACAAGAATGTTAGCTTTACAGTGTGGGATGTTGGAGGCCAAGATAAGGTATTTTCCTAGTTTGATCATTTGAGAAACATGCTCTATAGTCTATACATATTTCAGCAAATCAACCCAATAAACTATGTTGAATTTGACATATTTTGATTAATACTCTTTTTCAAATTGTGATTGAATTATTGGGTGGGCTGTAATCCGAGATGCATCCAAGTATTTCATTTTTTTTTTTTAATCATTGTTTTCATGTTGATTCTATGCAGATTAGGCCTCTATGGAGGCACTATTTTCAGAACACACAAGGTCTTATCTTTGTGGTGGACAGTAATGACAAAGATAGGATATTAGAAGCTAGGGATGAGCTTCACAGGATCCTCAGTGAGGTGCTTAATTCTATATGCTTCTTGTTTTATGCTCCTTCGCATTTCTCTTGGCTTTTACGCTTCATTTTTCTTTTTCTTCTCATTCAAGCATGAACTGGTTGATGCAACTGTGCTCGTGTTTGCTAACAAGCAAGACCTTCCAAATGCTATGACTGTTGCTGAAATCACTGATAAACTTGGCCTTCACTCACTCCGACATCGTCGCTGGTATATAAATATATCTCCTTAGAATCACATAGCTGTTCTCCCATATTTATAATCTTTTCATGGCCTTATTCCCTATGATGGCACCTCGACAATATCTCGAACGAGATATGTGGGATACCATTGTAGGGAATGAGAGTTTCTTCATACTTTTTCATATGGTTCGTTTTGCAACTTCATTATTATCTTATTCAATAGATATGTGGGATACCAATGATATTTCTTATTCGGTCAAAATAGACCACCTGAAAGACATTAGGTAGACCCTTTTTTTCATTTCGAATATTACTGAAACATAGAGATGAGTGATGCAGGTACATCCAGGCTACTTGTGCCACTTCAGGCCAAGGATTGTATGAAGGTCTTGACTGGCTGTCTAGCAATATCTCAAACAAAGCAAGTACCAGAGCTTATAAGGCTTCCTCTATATTTCCCGTAAAGCATAATGGGATTCTCAGTTGGACTGAAATGAAAAAGCAGAATATATACACTCAAAACTAACGGGTTGTTTTGTACCTTTTCTTGCAGGCCTAATCTCAGTTGTTTTGATAAACATCTTGGGGGAAAGCTCCTTAAGGTGAAGCCAGAAGGAAAACCTAAATTTGTAACTGAAATACCTGTGCACTCTGATCTGAAGTGTTTGAACTCTCATGTTTTTGTGTAAAGTTTTGGTTTGAGATCCAAGAAAAATATGTACAAAAGCAATGGTGCTAACCCTATACCATGTGAACGATAATAACGAAAAATTCACAAATAAATGTTGTTCATAAATGTGGATCTTGTTGTAACGTTAAAATCCATTATCAGAGAGTTTTCTGTGATCTTCATTGTCTCAGGAGGATTCCTTGTCCAAACTTTTCTACTCTTTCACTGTTAAAGGTTTTGTTGTTGTTTCTTATCACTGAGGTTGGTGCCCCATGTATTCTTGGAAGAATATTGTCATTAATCTTACGAGCCATCATGGGAAACTCAATCAATATAACTATGCCAAAAAGAATGGGGTCCAGAGTAAGCAATTACTAAAAAAAAGTGAATAATTTAAACCCAAAATAGAAACATTGAAACATTGTAATATCGCCTGTCATTTTGTCAAGTTGCCCAACTCAACAAAGAGAAAAAATTAATTTGCCTTATACTAAAAAGGCCCCCCAAAAGTTATGGTTTTCTTCAATTATGGGACTTTGGTCATGGTTTTGCAAGCAGCTGGGTGCTTTTTCAAGGCATATGTAAAGGACAACAAAAAATTTCAAGGTTTGTGCTATTTGTTTTACAAAATTCAATTCTCAATTCAGTTCCTATTTTCTATTGCAGTGTTGATTCCCATTTTACTATGCTATGAATTCAAAATGTGCAGACCAGCCTTTGGATTTACTGCTTTGAAGAATTCCCCATGACCACAAGACCTGTGCAGTCAAGTTTCAGCTGTCAGTTTTTACAGCATGATTTTGACTTCCTGAAGCTTCACTGTCATCCAACTGTTTATTGGAGAACCAAAAATCCTTTCTAGCCAGTCTTACAACAGTTATATCCTTTTACACTTGGGCAGAAATTAAAAAAACAAGTGTGAGATCAAATAGGTGAGGCATTAATAAGTTCATAATTTAAGCTCTGGACTCCCCTTTTTTACGTGTCTACTTAGTAGTACCGCATTAGATGTCCAGGATATCATGTAATGTTTTCGTTTACATTTCACTGATTATTTAACTATATAATTAACACTAGAGTCCAAACTATTAGTTAGTATAAAACTAAAATAAAATATAGGGATCGATCGAAAGATAACAAGTGGCAAAAATCCAAATCTAGGGAAGGAGTGGAAAAGAGACCTGGATTTGAATTTACAATAATATCATATCGAATTGAAGTACTACTATATCAATCCCAGGTGGAGTACACGAAAAGACTATTCATAACTCAACAGAGCCAACCAAGGTCTTCCATTCTCAAACCCACTTCTTTCTCCCCTCTCACCAGTGAAAGAATTAAATAAGCTTCTTCAGAGCATTGATTCCTAGTCTCTTTAGTTTTCTTCCCAAGGGTTGTGGCTGTGGCCACAAACATTGGATATCATATTACAAAATGCATGTGAAGATACAGTTGCTGTGGGTGAAGAGAGTTAATTTCTTCAGCAGAAGGCTGATAAGGAAGTAGCAACATCAAGAGCGATTCGGCTAAACGAGCACAATTGCGTAGGCAGATGGATCAATCTCTGCATGAGGAGTTTCAGGCTAGGGTGAGATAGACGGTACCATTGGCCATGAATCATTCGAGGAGTCGGAGATGAAGAATCCATCCATTACATCGCACGGGCTGCCCAGTCCACACATTTGCTGGCTTTTGTCACTTGGATTTTGTAAACTGTCATGACTGCCCAGAGAATCAAGGATGAATCTATAGCATTCATCTAGGTGATTCTGTAAACATATCAACAAGTTGGCAACAGACTCAGTATAAAAACAATTTTAAATACCAGAGAATAGAAACATTCAGACATTCAACAATACCTTATTAATTTTAAGTACACTGAGGAACTCATTTTGATATTCCAAGAAATTATATGGCGCGATCTCGCTAATGATGTACAATATTGTTGCAGTGGCCAAGACAGAAGGCAGGTAGCACAAGAATCTATGATCTGGTATTAAAAAAACTAATGATATTAAGAACCCAATCATTTCATCACGAAACATTTCTGTTCTAGCAACAAGCAAAGAAGGAAACACTAAAACTAAGAGACATTTAGCCATTTACCAACTATGATAGAAAGGAGATGGTTCTGAAACCTCCCAAGAAGTTCCCAAAGCATACCGTTCTTCAAAGGTAACCTCCTGATTATGTGATGAAAGAAGGAAATGGGGGTTACTGGATGCATCTTCCATTGAAGGGCAGACAACACCAGTAGCTCCATTCTTTGGATGGTCTTGGCTTCAAATACAAACTTGGATTCCACCACCTAAAGCATAATAACAACAACAATGCCAAGTTTTAAAATGGGTTTACACTTTACAGAGCAAACGAGGAAGAAAGTAATTTCATTGCAGCATTTCATCAAATACTTAGAAAGTGTTATCATACATACTTGAAGGTCGAGAAGAAGGGGAACTTGGCTCTCCTCCACCTTGGCAGCCAGCGAGAGGCAAGCAACAGCTGCAAGCTGACTCATCCATGGTTTGTCCCTCTGAAACCTCACATTGGAAACGAATCTATCAAAGTAGTTAACAGCAAGAAGAGAAGTCAAAGCTGAGAAAGTGTAGTGGTGTTTGACTCTAAAAATCCAGGACAATGCCTCATTCCGAGCTTCAATTAGATAGTCATCGGAAGTCATAGAAGCATAACAAACATGAGTTTGCTCTTCTTTTGAAATCAGAGAGTGAAGCTGGGTATCCGCCGAAAGTGGGTCGTTTTCCACCAAATTGAAAGCGAGAAAAGGCTGGTCTTTTCTCAGAGTTTCCCAGTACTGGGTGTCTTCATCAGCAGGCAAGTCTTCATGGCAGCAGAGTTCTTCACAGAAAAGAGCATCGAGAAGAAAGGAATGGGCTTGGATGTCCTGAACTTGGGGTTCGTCATGGAGAGCCATGGGGTTGGAAAAAGGAGAAAAGGGAGTTGGTTCATTTGAAATGAAGAATGTGAAGAGGAAAGGAGAAAAAGGGAGTGGTCAAAGGCAAATCCATAGGAGGAGGCGTATCCGTTACAGGGAATAGATTGAGAGGAAGAGAGAGGAAAGAGGAAGAGAGACAGTTCCCAGAATGAAGCTAAGAAACAAAGAGGTTTTATGCCGAGAAGGTTGCACGCCTGTCGTCTTTTCATTATGTTTTTATTTTTTTATTTTTTTAATTTTATTATTATTATTATTATTATTATTATTATTATTATTATTATTATTATTATTATTGGCTTTGGCTTTGGCTTTTCTCGAAAACACTTTTTAGATTTACAAAATAAGGAGAAGGCCAAATAAATAAATAAATAAAAAGGGAAAAAAAAAACAAAGAAAAGACTTTTTGGAGTTTGGCGCGGATAATGAAACGTAACGGCAGACTGCACAGTACTCGAGTGACCCAATGGATGCCTCCCATTTTCTTTATTTTGCTTTTTAACTTCTTTTCTTTTTCATTTCTTTTTCCTTCATATATACTCTCCGTTTAATTTTTAGAGCTTAACCATTGGCTTCCCTAACCATCAATTTCTTTCTTAAATTATCATATCTGCCCTCAAACAATAGATTTTTATATAAGTTTTAAACTTATTTGGAAAATATTCTAATTTTATAAAATATCGTATTTTAAAGATGGGACTATTTTGCACTTTTTAATGCACTTCGTTACTTTAACATCCGACATGTTCTAAATTTAAGATTTTCGAAGGATTGAAGAAAATGGTGAAAAATAAAAAACAATCTATTCATAAGTTTTGAGTTTAAATTAATTCTTTTTAAATTTAAATAAAATATTTTGGTTCTCCATATTTGAGTAGTTTTTAAATTCAAAGAATATTTTTTTTTCCACCATTTTGTTCTCCAAATTCTAATCCCTCCTTTGAATTTAGAATAGATCACATGTTACAAGTGGCAAGGTGTATTGAGAAACGAAAAGATACCATCTTTAATATGGACCTTTTGCTGTTTTTTTAATTTTGTTGAATCAAATGCAAGCTCTTTTGTCTCCAGAATTCCTTTTTTTTTTAAGGTCACATCTTCACAATGTGGTATTCTTTAAAACTACAATATTTTTTTAATAAATTTAAAAACTTATATATTTTTTATTTTAAAAAATCAAACTTGCAATATTTGAAAAATTCAATTATAGAATCGAGTGTTAAAAAAAATTACTCTAATTTTTAATGTTTGAAGCTTGTTTAAAAAACTTTTGTCATTAGATTCGTAGATAATTAAATTAATTAAAAAATATAAATTAGGGATAATAATTGTAAAATATTTGAAACTATTTTGAAATGAAAATAATAGGGTTTTGAAAGTATTTTGCAAAATCGTGATACTTGCGGCCATTGTCCACGCTCCACACAGTCGTAAATCGTGAAAAATGGGTTTTGAAAAAACGGGCTCTCTCCCTCTCGTTCTCACCACGTCCATTGCCCCCTCCTCTCATGGGCATACTTAATTAAGCAGATAATTATTAGAAAATAATAATAATAATAAATTAAGAAAGATTTATAGAATTCACCAACTTTACAAACAATATTTCATACATGTCTTAAATTTGAATTATATTTTATAGCTAGATTTTTCCATAAATCTAGGATGATTTTAACATTTTCTTACCTTCTCTCTCCTATTTAATTTTAATATATGTTATAAATAAAATATTAAAAAAATTTCCAACTGAACTTAATATTAATTATTTAATAGATTTTATTTTTTAAATTAACCATTAATTACACAAAAGTTAAATTCATATTCATTCTGATCTCAAAGACTTAGTTACCAAAAAATTAGGAATTAGAAAATAATAATAATAATTAAAAAAAAAAAAAAAAAAATGGAATCCATAAAGCCTACATTTATAATCATTCCGCTCTTCGCGTTCAAACCTCATCACGGACGACATGACCATGCTCACCCTTCGCCTTCAAATCTTCAATCCTCAGGATGCACACCGACTTCACCTTCAAATCTTCAATCCTCAGCATGCACACCGACTTCACCTTCAACCCTTAACATGCATGCACACCGACTTCACCTTCAACCCTTAACATGCATGCACGTCGAACTCTCAACCTTCAACTCTCAGCACGCATGTCGACCAACACTCAACTTTAGTCCCGATCGATAATCTTCACGACTCTAGTCTACACTTCGAGTTTGACACCAGACCGTCACTGCCGGTTCACACTTTGACTTCACCTCGTCCAACTCTACTCCACCACACACCAAATCCAACCAAATATGCATAATTTTTTAAAAATAATATGAAGACGTCATATATCTTATTTTATGCCCCAATTTATCATATGTTAGCATTATTAGCATTGCCTTTTGCCATCAATCTAATATGGTTTGTTTACTTGTAGTTGACGAGACAAACACAATATAGTCAATTGGAATTAGACACAATTAGAGTTGACTATTATGACTTTATAGGACGTTGTATTTGAGTGTTGTGACTCCACAATTTGATATTAGATTTAGGGACGAAGTTTTTGGTTTGATAGGTTCAAGTTTGGTAGAGTATGCTTTATATGTTTCTATTCAAGATACTAACTTTTTGTACAAAAAAGTATCTTATTAGTTGATTAATGAAAATTATTTGATTCATTATGTTGTGGTATGATGTTTGGAGTAGCTAGGTTGTTTGGATTATATGCAGACTGCAGGTATAAAACAGTTTTGGGTCGATTATAGGTCGATTGTGGGGGTCACAATGACCCGCTTTTTTTTTTTTTTTTTTTTTTAAATTTTTATAGTTGATGGCCAAAAAACGTCAAGAAAAACACTACATTTATCTTGATGGCCAAAAAATGTCAATAAAAACGATCCTTCTTGATGGTCAATCTCCAATACTTGATAGCCAAAAAGCATCAACACAATCCCTTTCTTGATGGCCAAAATCATCCAGATATTGATTGTCTTGATGTTTTTGGCCATCAAGAAAACATTCTTTCTTGATGATCAAGCTCCAATACTTGATGGCCAAAAAACATCAAGATAACCTATCTTGATGGACATGACCATCAAGATATGGTTTGTGTTGACGTCTTTTGACCATCAAGAAAACAACACTTTTTTGATGGTCAATCTACAATACTTGATGACCAAAAAACATCAACAAACCCTACCTTGATGGTCAAAATCATCCAACTAGGGATTGTCTTGATGTTTTTTGGCCATCAAGAAAAGGAACATTTCTTAATGGTCAAGCTCCAATACTTGATGGCCAAAAACCATCAAGAGAACCTATCTTGATGGACATGACCATCAAGAAAGGGAGTATGCTGATGTTTTTTGGCCATCAATAAAACGATCTATCTTGATGGGCGGGTTTTCTTGATAGTTTTTTGCCATCAAAATATGTCTTTCTTGATTTTTTTTTGCCATCAATAAAAGCCAAATTTATAGTAGTGTTATTATATAATATAGAGTATATATTTACAAAATAACTAAATATATATGTGTATATATATTATAAAATACGTGGAATATATATCCTAATATGGTATTTATATTACGTTACTTAAAATTTGTAATTATTCTAATTACATTTGATATAAACAACGTATATATTTGAAATAAGATTCGTATATACGCATAAAAATAAAATACATATAAACCATATTCATATGTTGCAATATACAATATATTTTTTCTTTAAAATATATACAATGGTATATTTCTTAAGTGCCAAAAATGTCAGTACAATATAACATTTTATACAACATTACATCTTATATACGAAATAATGGACTTGATATATATTTGTACTCTCAAGAAATAAATTACAGTATATTTCTTAAATTCATGGACATATGAAAGTTTTACAATATATAATCTTATATACCGAATAATATATGAGAGGTATATTTCCACTTTTCAATTATCAACCAAAAAAATAGACCATAATATATTTTCAAAAAACTATAGAATATATATATATAATGTACAAGCTTCTAACAAAATAAAAATAGGGGAATGAAAAAAAATGAGAAAAAAAATCATGTTAAAGAGCCGACAAACAATGACGCATCTCATAAATGGAGTTTAGAAATGAAGGAAAAAATAAATCAAATCTCCTACAATTAAAATAACAATAATAAATATGTATTATCCAACATTAAATAAACCAAATCTCCTACAATTAAAAAAAATAATTATGTATTATCCCACATTAAATGTCTTTCAACTAAAATGGATGATAACACACCCAAAGTCAAATTCAAAATTAACTCAATAAGAAAATGATTTTCATATTTGTGGTATTACGAATTTTCTATTTTTTAAAATAAAAATGGATAGAAATTAACGGGGTGGTATAGACTTTTGAGGCTGATTTTTATGTAATGTCGTAACTTATTAGGCTATTCATGAAAAGAAAAAAATTGATAGATTTAAGACATTCTTGTAATTTGACCTATTTAATTAGGCTATAAAGGTAGAAAGTTAAAAAAAATTAAAGGATTTAAACCAAATCTTAAATGATCTCAACTAGAGAGAAGACAATACTTGGAAAATAAAAATTTAAAAGTAGGACAGTAAAAATTAAGAATAACTTTGTATATGAAAAAGAAAATGAAGGAGAAAGAAGTCGAGTAAAAACTTTAGAAGTGAATTAAAAAGGGAAAAGTTAATTGAAAGGGTTGGTTGGTCAATGGAAGTTAGAAGAATAATAAAGAAAAAGATTGAGTAAGGAAATAACAATTTTTATCTTCAAATGTGGGAATTTGTTGAGGGGAAGAAAAAAAGATATTTAGGTTTCTATTGTCTTTCGTTTATTTGTTGTATTTTATTTATTTATTATTTATATTTTCTAAAAACATGAAGTTTTGTCAATTGGCTGTAAAAAACAAACTCTAAATATTGTTTATTCTTTTTGGTCTACTTCTCGAAAAATTCCCAAGCGAGAGGAGAAAAACATATGTTACTTAAAAGTGACTAACACTACACACACCAAACTATATTGCAGCATCTCCTTAAATGTTTGTCTTTTTTATTGTTTTATATGCTATCCTCATGTTACCATTTTTTTTTTTTTTTTTTATATGCCATCCACATTTTCCCTTTTTTTTTTTTTTTTTTAAGGTGTCATTTCACTTTTTTCGTCTTCACTTTAAAAGAAAATTTGATGCAAGAGTTGTCTTAAACAAATTTGAAATCCAATAGTAAAGTTAAGATTCTTCGAATTTTATGAGCATTATTGAAATTTATCTCACACTCAAAGTTAGGATTTGTTTATATAGAATTTAGTATATTTATTTATAATAAAAAAAATGAGTTTAGCTCAACCGTAATTGACATGGTTTTTCTCTTTGGAGGTGAGAGGTTCGATCCCCTATATCCCTGTAGGTTTTACTAAAAATTAATAAGCTATTTAGTGAACTAGATGAACTAAAATAATAATGATGATGATGTTATTTATAAATAACTAAGAAATATTTAATAACAATATTGAAAAAAAGGAATGAGAATTTGCTACTACCAAACTATGATTGAACAATTGTCTAGAAAAAAGATTGAGTGCAAGATGCATTCAAACCAAAGTAAGAAATTTAGAAGTGAAATATGAATATGTACACATGAACCGTATGGGACATGATTGTGAAATTGTATTTTCTAGAACCTTAAAACATACTCGTTTCTAGTTTTTAAACCATTTTTGTGTCTATTTTAAAAGCCCCAATACCTCTCATCATTTATATAAATTTATGGCTTGTTTGATGACATTTTTTTTTATTCTTCAATTTTGAAAAATAATAGATTTGTTTGATAACTATTACCATTTGCATTGCTTCTAAGTTGTAACAAACGTTTCTAGAAAATGAACTAAATTTGAAAAACTACAACTCCCAAACTCTTGCTTCTACATTTTTTTAGTTTAAGAAAAAAGATTATCTAACTCACTCTCCAACACTTGTTTCTAGATTTTCTTAAATAGCTCACTGCTAATCTATCTCTATACCATGCATAAAAGAGGGTACAAGGGGAATCTTTTATTTCATTTTTTGCCCCTGCATTGTGAACAAATGTTAATTTTACCTATTATCAATGGGATACAGTTGACTTTTGGAGTACAAGTATCTTTTAAGTCTAATAGGTATAATTGATGTTGAGGGACATGCGTTTGAATAGAGGTAGTTACACATCGAACTGGTGTATCCATTTACATATACGTAGACCTGTGCAGTACAAAAATTAATAATAAAATATGTAGATGTATACATGATTCCATAAAAAAAAAATTGTAAAAGTTATATACGAAGTTGAAATGTCATAAAATTTGAAAGAAGTCATTCAAGGTGCATATAAAAAAAATAAAAAACAAAATTGTGAAGAGACACACAATTTTAAAAAAATGTTGAGAGAGTAAAAAAATATATATATATATATCAGAGAGAAAGGTTAAGGACATGAAACACAAAATTTTAAGATAAACGAAAGGTAATAAACATATTAGACTAATCATATTTTAAATTTATTTTCATAGTTTATTTTACTAATTTAAAAAATTTATGATAATAAACTAATTTTAAATATTATTTATTTATTACATAAAATTCAAACTGTGTTTAAATCTTAAATTAAAACTTCAACATTCTAGTTGATATCCCGTATTTATTATTCGTGAAGAATAAATAGAACAAAATTCTCCCAACTCTAAGATTTTAAATTTGTTAGCTTTTAAAAATACAATAAATAGTTATCAAATTTATGTTTATGATTATTTAAAAAAAATTAAGAAATAAAAAGAATTATCAGATATATTTTTGTTATCGATTATTAACAAATAGAAAACGAAACTTTATCAAATGTGTTACTAAAATTATTTTAATAGAATCTTATTTCTAAGAGAGTATGCCACAAGATGAAAAGAAGGATTGTGATTGTCCAAATGCTTAATTGCTAAAATAAAGATAAATTAAGACTTAATGATTGGTAAGTGTTACGTTCCAATTCAATGCAACCGTATTTCTCTATCTAATAGGCATATATTGCATGCGTCAAAAGTCAATGTTCTCACAATAATGTATAATTTTGATATTTGACCTTCTTTCCCATCCGACTTTTTGAAAATAATAATAGCAATAATTAAGCCATTAACACAACTTAAACACTTCATAATTATTTTGATCTATACAATTTATAAGATTGAAGTTTGAAATTTTAAGGGTAGGCAATCAGGTGTAGTTATTAGCGTAGGACATATTTGTCAAATTGTGTGGTTTGATATTTTTCTTATTGACCTAAGGGGATTGAAGCTTCTATTCTTGATAACCCTTACCTCTTAACTTTTTTTTTTTTTTTTTTTTTTTTTTTTTTTTT
>QLSR01000273.1:0-27092 GCA_031780015.1 Citrullus colocynthis
TCATGTCCAAACGAAACAAATTAAAGGTACACTAATGAAACTTAGAAGACGGTTCCAAGTACAAGAAACAAGGCCTAGAGGTATAGCCGAAAAACTAAACAACGTTGTTGGCAAAAACAGACAAGCATGAAATAGAATATAAAGCATAGCTGCCAAAACATAGAGTGAGGAAACTATTCTGCTGGATCCAAGAATGCTCTCCAATTGAGATTTAGAGATTGGATTGAGTAGTCTTCAAATTCTCGGGAAAGGATACACCAGGAGGCGGCATTAATTTTCGCAATCTCGAATCTGTCTAACCATGACGAGGCTTTATGATGGAAGACCCGTTGATTCCTTTCAAACCACAGTCCTGACAGCACTGCTTAAGCATTTAACCATAGCAATCTGGGCTCCTTTCGGAGGGCTGGACCAGTTAGAAGTTGGATTGTGTTATACCTGAAATCATTCCCAAAAACCCAAGACAGGTTGAAAAAAAGAAACAGCCACTGCCAGCACTTCTTTGCAAAGCTGCAATTGTAAAAGAAATGCTGTAAATCCTCCGAAGCTAACATACAAAGGTGGAAAATGTTGGGAGATGAGCAACATGATTGTAGCTTCCTTTGTAGTATGGATGAGCAGTTTAAACTTCCAAAAATCATGATCTAAACCATGATATTGATTGACTCTTAGAGGGCTTTTTGATTTCCAAAGTGCTTTCTCCAAGTGTTTGTCGATTGGTGAAGCCGGTGAATGGTGCTTGACAAGAGACTTCACCAAGAAAATTCCATTTGGTTCCAAAGACCATACTCTTTTGTCCTGAAAAGAGGTTGTTCTCTTGTCGTGTAGAATACCCATGAGAGCTTGAAAATCTTCAGCCTCTTCCTCCTTTAGAAGTCTACGGAAGGAAATGTCCCAAGAGCTTGCTGATGAATCCCAATGTTCTGCGACAGAGCTGTTGAGATGGATTGCAATTTGAAAGAGCCTTGGAAATCGATTAGACAATGGAGAATTTCTGTCTATGGGTTGAGCCAATAGGCTATTCTGCATCCATTTCCCAGCTTAAAGGTTGTCAACTCCTCGACTTTCAGCCACAAACGTGATATACTTATCCAAGGGCTTTTAGACTCACGCCCTCCTTTCCGATTGTATGCCAATTGAAAATATTACCCCCGTGTATGCTCATAATCACTTGCTGCCAAAGTGAGGGTTCACCTTTCAAATAACGCCAGCCCCATTTTGCTAAAAGAGCTAAGTTTCTGGTTTTTAGACAGCCAAATCTGAGGCCCCCATCTTGATATCCTTCGATTGTTTGCTCCCATTTGACTAAATGATTTAATTTACCTCCCTTATGCCCTGCCCAAATTTCTGATAGTTCTCTCTAGAGTGACAGCCACCTTTTTAGGCATTAGGAATGTGGACATGTAGTAATTCGGAAGATTGGATAATACTGATTTACATAACGTGACCCTTCCTCCTCTTGATAAATTGTACCTCCTCCATTTATCCAATTTGCCTTGTCCTTTATCTATTACCGGCTGCCAAAATGCTGTCTTTTTAGGGTGACCACCCAAGGGTAAGCCAAGGTACATGATAGAAAAAACCTCTACTTTACAGCTTAGTATATTTGCAACAGAAAGCACCTTTCCTTCATCAATATTGACTCCGTATATGGCCGATTTCTCCCAATTAACCTTCTGACCCGAGCACCATTCGGAAAATTTATTGTTTCTCAGAGAAATTCAAGCAATTCATCTTCATACTTGCAGAAAATTAAAGTATCATCGGCAAACTGTAGCAAAGGAACATAGATTTTATCTTTTCCCATGAATCCTTCCAACTTCTTTTTATATAGCCTATCCAACAGGCTGGTCAAATTTTCGCTTATGAGTAAGAAGAGAAAAGGTGAGAGAGGATCACCTTATCTTAGCCCCCTCATTGCCAAAATTCTTCCTCTAGGCCATCCATTAACAAAAACCGAATATTTGGGGTTTCTAATACAACCCATTATCCGAGAGATCCACCTTGGGTTAAAATTCTTTCCTTTTAGGACTTTTTCTAGAAAAGTCCAATCAACTCGATCGATGGCCTTCTCCATATCTAACTTTAGTACCCAAACCTTTTTCTTTTTGGCTCGATAGTCTTCCACTACTTTATTGGCTATGAGAATGGGATCAAGGATTTGTCTTTCTTCTATGAAGGTGCTTTGAGTGGGGACAACGATACTTGGCAGTACTTTAGCAACAATCTTGTAGACTAGAGTGGTAAGGCTGATGGTGCGAAAATCTTTCACTCTCACTGCTTCTTCCTTCTTTTTTATCAAACAAATGAAGTTTTCTTTTATGCAAGAGTTCAGCTTCCCATTTACGTAAAAGTCTTCAGAAAGGCTTTTTTTTTTTAAAGGAAACAACCTCTTCCATTGAAATAATGAATTGAGACAAAACTCAAGTACAATAATGACACTACAAGCAAAAGCTTAGAATTAGACTTAGAATTTAAAAGGATCTAGAGATGCACCCAGGCATCTCAACTAGGTTGACACCCCCATAGCACCCTCATCATCTCCATAATACATACCGATTGAAATCAGAACAAAACACTCAGACCATAGCTTAGGATCTAGACCCTAATGAGTTATAAAAATCTGACAAAATCCTAAACAAAAACAGTACATTAACATGCTAGTTTAAAGTTGAGGATAAATAAAAGCTCTCCGGTTCAAATTCAGCTCCTGTATAGAATAATCTTCAAAAGCTTTTAACAGTGTACTCCACGAAGAGGCGTTTATTTTTGCAAGCTCAAAGAGATCTAACCACGAGGAGGCTATGTTATTAAAAACACGTTGATTTCTTTCAAACCATAACTCTGATAAAAGTGCTTTGACAACATTAATCCATAGTAGCTTCGGCTTCTTTCGCAAGGTTGGACCAATCAAGACTTGTAGTACATTGCTACTGAAATCTCTTTCAACAACCCAACTAATATTGAAGATGCCAAAAAGCCGAGACCAGCAGTTTAAGGCGGCATAACTACAATCAAAGAACAGATGTTGTAAAAAAAGGAGGGAGATAGAGAGAATGGAAGTAGTTAGCTACAAGATCAATGGAAGCTTCTTTTGTTCTTGGTTCGAAGATGGGAAATTCCTCGTCGAAGACTTAGAAGCACGGAAAGTAGTTCATCTATCGGAGACGCATATGTTTTGGACGGTACAACAAATCAAAGACCTTCTCAACGGATCAAGCATTCGATTCTTTCTAAGGGAGATGCGGGACACTTCAGGAGCAATGAAATTATCAAAATTGAAGAATAACTCGGGATGGAACTTAAGGTGCGTGGTGTGGCCAGCTACCGGTGGGCGTTTTTACATTCACGTACCTGAAGGGGTAGCGGAACAGGGCTGGAAAGAGTTTTTGGAAATGCTCCACAGTTGCATCCATCGAACAGGGAGTTCTAGAGTGAGCAAGGAGAAAATTCAGGATACTCTTCTTCCCCCAATTAAGACTCAACCGAGCTTTGCAGAGGTTTTATCTCAAGGAATAAGACAACCAAAGGCCCCTGTTCGGGCTCCACTAACACAAGGCTTAATGAAGGCAACTCGTGTGCATTCGAATCCCTCTATTTCTGCAAAACAGAGCAAGCACCTCCAATGGATCCAAAAGGAGAACGAAGTTTCAAGGAAGATTTTGAGAATTTGTGGGTGGTGTCCAAATTATTCGCATTCGATGAATGGAAGAGTATCGGTCAATTCTTAGAAGATCTTTATCAAGTCAAAGTCAACATTAATACTCTGTTTGCCAATAAAGCCTTGATAAAAGTTTCTCAAGGAAACTTAGAAATGATGATTGAAACACTAGGAAAATGGTTCGACTACCGAAAATTCCATCTTCTATTTGAAAAATGGAATCCTATTCAGCATAGTTGGCCCACTTGTAACAAAGGCTATGGAGGATGGTTGGCCATTAGAAATCTCCCTTTAGAATATTGGAATAGAGCCACATTTGAAGCCATCGGTTCCCATTTTGGAGGGTTGGAAGAGATAGCCTTAGAAACGCTTAATCTTCTGAATGTATCAGAAGCTAAAATAAAAGTCCAAAAGAATTTGTGTGGTTTTATGCCAGCATCAATTGAAATCAAAAATGAATTGAGAGGCTCAGTAGTATTAAATTTCAGGGACATTGAAGCAGTAGAAGCCCCTTCTTACGTTCATAAGGAGTTATTTTATAATGATTTCAACAATTCATAGATCAATATAGAGTGGATAAAGTGGCAGAGGATGAAGACGGCGGTTTTAGTTCACTAAGCCGCATAAGAAAGGGTCGAAAGTTTATTCCATCGTCGGAAAAAGTGTTGAAAAAGCCCGAGTGTGATGTAATTGTCGTGCCGGCTGCAAGGAATGCTGAAGGCCAGGATCTAGAGGTGCGTCTTTTCAGATCCTCAGCCAAAAAGATAAAAAGTCTATTCCGTGTGAGAACAAAGGAGAAGGAGTCGAAAAGTTGGAAGTTAATTGGAGAGAGAATTTCGGCAGCTGCAATTGTCATCTTCCAAGGTCAAATGAGGAAGGAAATCAGTCATCCGAGCCAAAATCCCAGCGAGATCCATTCCGGGACTTGACTCGCATTCCAGATTCCCAGCGAGACTCCCAACGAGAACCAACCCAGGAGTCATCTCGCTACCCAGATTCCCAGCGAGAATCAATCCGAGTGTCGTCTCGCTTCTTGGATTCCCAGCGAGATTCCCGCGAGAACCAATACGGGGGTCGACTCGCATTCCAGATTTACAGCGAGACTTCCAGCGAGATCCATTCTGGGAGTCGTCTTGCATTCCATTGGAACCAGAGCAACCCGCATTTATTATTGATTCAAGCCTTGAAAGCAATATTAAAGAGGGAGAAATTGAAAAGTCGCTTGAAATGGAAAAGTTAGCCATTTTAATCTAACGTGTGGCCAATAAAGAGGGGTTGGATGGTACATTAAATGATGGAGTCTCCTTTAAATTTGGCCGGTCCAATTGATTCACCTTCCCGCCGAACACTTCAAAGGATAAACAAGATGTATTCGAAGAGTCACCTAGAGGAATTTTGGGCGATGGCATTATTACGCGTGCATTTAATAATGTGGTATTCCGTGAACCAATGACAGCAATGACAAAAGGGACAACCACCCCAACTAAAGCCCCTCCGGAATCCCAATCGGCTTTTCCAGTACCTTTATCCTTTGGCATTATTCCAAGATTAGATTGGACATCAAATCCCAAGAGAGATAGTTCAGCATTTTGGTCCAAGGCGGGAGTTCCAAAGGAAGTCAAAAACTTCTCAGACCCTTCAATAAACACTTCATCCGAAAAAAAACTTCATTCAACAATTCATGGACAGCCATTGCGAACTCGGATTTGTTTGAAGAATGTTGTGTCAGAACTATCAAGGTTCATCCCATATCAGGTCAGATCATCATATCTCCAAGAATAATTCCTTTTCCCAAGTGGAATTTAAAATCCCTAGCTCTACCTCACCCTTTATTCGAGGTATCCTAAGGCCCGATAATCGTGGGGTGCAAATCAATAAAGAAGAAGATGAAGATTCAATTGTAAGCGCTAGTAGTGATGATTTGGACTACTTAGGCTCTGAGGAAGATCTGGAAGAGGAGGCCCTTTTATCTAACAATGGAAGTGCTTTGAAGAATCTGTTCCATTCTATGGATAATCAAAACCTTGACATTGTGAAAGTTATAAACCGCAAACTGATTAGGAAGGATATAATCCCTCAAAATCTAATCTCAATTGTTGAGGATTGCGACTTGATCCTTGGGTGAGACCTCATTGTCATAATGAAGATACTGGCATGGAACACTAGAGGCTTGGGCGATAAATCAAAAAGAATGGTTATTAAACGTAGCTTAAAGCGACTGAATCCGGATTTAGTTTTAATACAAGAAACAAAGAAGGATAGTATTGACATTAATATTATCAAAGAACTATGGAGCTCCAAGGATATTGGATGGTCGTTTGTGGAGGTAATTGGAAGGTCAGGATATGTTAACCATGTGGGATGAAAGTAAGATTTCAGTAATTGAAGTGTTAAAAGGTGGTTACTCACTTTCACTCAAATGCCTTACAACCAACAAAAAGAGCTGCTGGATAACAAATGTATATGGCCCTAATGATTACCGCGAGAGGAAGCATCTGTGGGCAGAACTGTCTTCTTTGGTGGCATACTGTGTAGAGGCGTGGTGTATTGGAGGTGACTTTAATATCACAAGAAGGGTTCAAAAGAGATTTCCGCAAGGGAGAGTCACAAGGGGAATGAGAAAATTCAACAATTTCATTGACATGTCACAACTAATGGAGATCCCACTTAGTAACAAAAGATTCACTTGGTCTAGAGAAGGAAACGTTCCTGCTCGGTCCCTCTTGGACAGATTCTTTATTTCTAACAACTGGGATGATTCATTTGCTAATTCAAGAGCTACAAGACAGGTGCGCACTATTTCCGATCACTTTCCTATCTTGCTTGAAGCCGGATCTTTTGAATGGGGTCCCTCCCTATTCAGATTTTGCAACAGTTGGTTAGATTTGAGAGTGTTGCCGTGTCATGGAAATTTCACTCGCTATGGAAGAACATCAAAGGTGGGCTAGTTTTGTAATTTATTCCAAACTTAGAAACTTAAAAGAGGCTTTAAAGAGATGGAAGCTAAACTTTGACAAAGAAAAGAAGAGGATCGAAGACGAGCTCCTAATGGAAATTGAGAATGGAGATTTGGAGATTGAAAATTCAGAGGAAGTTGGCATGGAAAGGAAGATATGTCTATCACTTAAAGCAGAATTATTATCATTATATCGTATTGAAGAAAGAAACCTAATGCAGAAAAGTAAGTTAAACTGATTGAGTTTGGGTGATGAAAATTCTAGTTTTTTCCACTGGTTTTTGTCAGCTAAGAAGAGGAGAAATTTGATTTCGAAATTGACCAATAAGGATGGAGTAGTCACATCATCCTTCAAGGAGATAGAAGAGCTAATCTTGAAATTCTACGACACATTATACTCAAAAATTCCAAGAGAGAGAGTACTTCCTTTGAATCTTCAATGGCTGGTTGTCAATGGAAATCAGAATAGGCTGCTGGTTGCTCATTTTTCGGTGGAAGAAATCAGAAATGCTGTGAAATTGTTGGGAAAGAATAAGGCTCCTGGCCCAAATGGATTTACAGTAGAATTCTTCTTGCACTTTTGGGAGAAATTAAAGAGCCCTCTCTTAAAATTTTCGAAGAATTTTACGTAAATGGAAAATTAAATGCATGTGTGCAGGAGAACTTCATTTGTTTGATCCAGAAAAAGGAAGATGTCGTTCTTGTGAAGGATTTCAGACCAATCAGCCTTACCACTTCAGTTTATAAGATCGTAGCTAAGGTGTTAGCGGAAAGATTGAAGAGAGTTATGCCAAAAATTATCGCTCCTACTCAGAGTGCTTTATTGGGGGAAGACAAATTCTTGATCTAGTCTTTATAGCCAACAAAGTGGTAGAGGAGTATAAAGACAAAAAGAAAAAAGGCTGGTTGCTAAAGCTTGACCTTGAAAAAGCTTTTGACCGTGTAGATTGGACCTTCCTTGAAAAGATCCTAATTGGAAAAAATTTTGACCCTAGATGGATATCTTGGATTATGGGTTGTGTGTCAAACCCAAAATTCTCAATATTCATCAACGGAAGACCAAGAGGAAGAATACAAGCCTCTAAAGACATTAGGCAAGAGGATCTCCTCTCACCTTTCCTTTTTTTACTCGTTAGCGAGGTTCTTAGTGGATTATTGTCAAGATTACATGAGAAAGGTAAGTATAAGGGATTCAAGGTTGGAAAAGATGTTGTCCATGTTTCTTTGCTACAATTTGCGGATGACACTTTGCTATTTTGTAAATATGATGATGATATGATAGAAAACTTAAGAAAAACCATAGCACTTTTTGAGTGGTGTTCGGGGAAAAAAGTTAACTGGGAAAAATCAGCTCTTTGTGGGATTAATATCGATGATAGCAAGCTGATTTCAGTGGCAGCAAAGCTTAATTGCAAAATTGAGTACCTTCCTTTCATGTACCTTGGTATGCCTCTAGGAGGATACCCCAAAAAGGAAAATTTCTGGCAGCCGATCACTGAGAAAACACATGCTAAGGTAGAGAAATGGAAGAAATATAACTTGTCTCGAAGTGGGCGAGCTACTCTTTGTAAGTCAGTCTTGTCACACCTTCCCACATATTATGTGTCCATCTTCTTAATGCCGGAAAAGGTGATCTTATCCATGGAACGCGTAATGAGAAACTTCTTTTGGGAGGGCCATAAAGGAGGTAAGCTGAATCACCTAGTGAAATGGGATTTGACCACTAAAACCCAATCCGAGGACGGACTTGGTATCAGCAGCTTGAAATCAAAGAAAATTGCCCTTCTAGCAAAATGGGGCTGGCAATTTATGAAGGAGGAAGACTCCCTTTGGTGTCAAGTAGTAAGAAGCATTCATGGTAGAAGTCCATTTGGGTGGCGCAATAGTGAAGAATTTAAAAATAGCCTTCGCAGCCCATGGAATAGCATCTCAAGATCGTGGGTGAAAGCAGAAGGTCTGGCCATATATAAAGTTGGAAATGATAGAAGAGTGGCTTTTTGGCTTGACCCTTGGGCGGATAATTTACCTCTCTATATACTTTTTCCAAGGCTTTACAGAATTTCTTTGATCAAAGGTGGAGCCATTGCCGACTTTTGGGATTCTTTCACTTCATCTTGGTCCATCAGCTTTAGAAGAGCACTCAAAGATGAGGAGATTGCTGAATTTCAATCTCTCCTAAACCTTGTATCAAGCTTTCCTGTCACAACAAACAATGACAAACGTATATGGCTTCTAGAAGCCAATGGGTTGTTCTCGGTAAACTCTCTTGTCAAGCATCTATCTAAGGCCTCCCCATGGATAAACAACTTGAAGAATCATTGTGGAAATCCAAAAGTCCCCAGAGGGTTAATATCATCATTTGGATAATGATTATGGGGTGGTTAAATTGTGCTTCGGTGTTGTAATCAAAGCTGCCTTCTCATTGCATATCGCCCCATGTTTGTCACCTTTGTTTGGAAGAAGAAGAGTACCTACAGCATCTGAACTGTAAATTCGCTAATCACTGCTGGTTAAGACTGTTTGACAGCTTTAACTTAAGTTGGGTGTTTAGTTTGGAGTTCAAGGACAATGTCTTACAGTTGCTGCCCGGGCCTAAGCTAAAATTAAAGCCAAAACTACTTTGGATTAATGCGGTCAAAGCTAGTCTTTCAGAAATTTGGTTGGAAAGAAATCTAAGGGTGTTTCATAATTCCGCTTCATCTTGGTTGAGTAGATTTGAGGCGGTTCATCTAAATGCTTCTTCTTGGTGTTCTCTCTCCAAGGCATTTAAGGAATTCTCCATTCAAGACATCAGCATCAACTAGAAGGCTTTTATATTCCCCCAATCTTAATATCTCCACAGATTTGTACTTAGCCTAGGTTTTTGGTGTCTTGTCGGATTTTGGAATTACTTGTTGCTTATCCTTTTTATTTTTCCTTTGTCCTTGTATTTGTTTCTTGCTATGGAAGTTTTTGGTCTTTTGTATTGGATATGATGAGAGTGCTATGGGGGTGTCAACCTAGTTGAGATGCCCGAGTGCACTTGCTGATCCATTCTCTCTGTTTAATATTTATTTGTATCCATTATTTTGTTTGTATCTTTTCATTCACTTAATGAAGAGTTCGTTTCCTTCTTAAAAAAAAAGAACAGATGTTGTAATTCTTCCTGATTCCGTAGGCATAATGGGCACATATCTAGAGACAAGCAATGTAAGGGAAGCTTTCTTCGTAAAGTGGCAGCACAGTTCAGTGATCCAAAGATCATTAGCCAAATCAATATATTCACTCTCCTAGGACTTTTGGACGTCCAGAGGTTCTTTTTCAGCTCTTGGTCGATTGGGGAGGCCGAAGAGAGGTGTTTAATTAGCGATTTTATGGAGAAAATTCCATTAGCTTCCAAGGCCCATACTCTTTTATCCGGCTGATCAACCACTTTTTTGTTTACGACAAGACAAAAGGTTCTGAAAATCACCCATCTCTTCCTCTTTCAACAACCTTCTGAAAGTTAGATCCCAAGAAGAGGTTCTAAAGTCCCAATGATCAGCCACTGAACCATTAGGTTTGAGTGCCAACTTGAAAAGTCTTGGGAATCTTGAATTTAGAGTTAAATTATCAAGCCATGGATCGATCCAAAAGCCCGTTCTGCTCCCATTTCCAACTTTAGAAAGGCAAGTGCCTCTATTTTCTGCCACTGCCTCCAGATGCTAATCCAAGGGCTTCGAAGACTTGCATTTTCCTTGCCATTTGTGTGCCACAAGAAGAGGTCACTGCCATGGATGCTTCTAATTACTTGACACCAAAGAGAGTCTAATTTTTGTAAGAACCTCCAACCCCATTTGGACAGCAAGGCTAAATTTCTGGTTTTCAAATTTCCCAGCCCGAGGCCTCCATCCTTTTGCTCTCTGGTTACTTTGTCCCATTTGACTAGATGATTCAATTTTCCCCCTTTGTGACCTTCTCAAAAGAAGTTTCTCATGGATCTTTCTACGGATGACACAACTTTTTCTGGCATTAAGAAGGTAGACATGTAATATGTGGGTAGATTAGATAACACGGATTTGCAAAGTGTCAATCTACCTCCCCTTGACAGATTGTATCTTTCCACTTGTTCAGTTTTCCTTGCATTTTGTCAAGGATGGGCTGCCAAAAAGACTCCTTCTTTGGGTACCCCCCTAGGGGTAGACCAAGATACATCATTGGGAGTTTCTCAACTTTGCAATTTAATCTGGCAGCAACTGAATAGACCTCTGATTCATCAATATTTAGCCCACATATGGTTGATTTCTCCCAATTGATTTTTTGGCCAGAGCACCATTTGAAGAGTTCAATAGTTTTTCGCAAGTTGTCCAACATGTCGTCATCATGTTTACAAAATAATAGTGTGTCGTCCGCAAATTGGAATATCAGAATATGAATATTTTCTTTTCCAACTAGGAATCCTTCAAATTTCTCTTTCCAGTGAAGTCACGAAATAAGACAACTTAGAACTTCACTTATTAGGAGAAAAACGAAAGGTGAGAGAGGGTCACCTTGCCTTATTCCGCTTGAAGCTTGGATCCTTCCTCTTGGCCTTCCATTGATGAATATTGAAAATTTTGGGTTTTTGATGCAACCCATGATCCATGATATCCATTTCGAATCAAAGTTTTTTCCTTGAAGAACAATTTCATTTGCAATAAGAATGGGGTCTAGGATTTGGCGCCCTTCTATGAGTGCACTTTGGGTAGGGGCTATGATGCTTGGCATGATCTTTTTCAATCTTTCAACAAGGAGTTTGGGGATTACTTTATATACTAATATTGTAAGACTAATGGGCCGGAAGCCTTTTACCATGACTGCATCTTCCTTCTTGATTAAACAAATAAAGTTTTGCTTCACGCAAGAATTTAGTTTTCCATTCTCATAAAATTCATTGAATAGAGTCATAAAATTTTCTTTGATCTTCTCCCAAAATTTGATGAGAAATTCCACTGTAAAGCCATCTGGACCGGGTGCTTTATTTTTCCCTGTTCCTTTTACTGCTTTCCTAATTTCTTCTAAGGTGAAACTTGAAACCAGCCACCTGTTTTGAGCTGCAGAAACTGTTTGCCAGTCAAGGTTGTTCGAGAAGTGACCTGCACTTGGTGTTTTTGTGTAAAGGCTCTTATAAAATTCCAAGATCAAAGCTTCAATTTCGCGGTAAGAGTTTGTTGGCATGCCTCGGTTGTTTGTAAGTTCTGAAATCAGGTTCATTCTCTTTTTTGCTGCGAGGAAGCGGTGAAAAAATCTTGAATTTTCATCTCCCAGTTTTAGCTAGTTCAATTTGCTCTTTTGGATTAAATTCCTTTCCTCTATTCTATATATTGCCATCAAATCAACTTTTAAGGAATTCCTCATATCCTGTTCTAGGGGTGATTTCTTCCAATTCTGCCCGCTGTTCTTCTTTTTCAAGATTTTGTAAGATTTCCTCCTGCTTTCTTTGTTTTCCAAGATACTCTGCATGTCAATTCTTTAAGGATCTTCTTACTAATCGCAACTTAGAAGATACAATGAAACCAGCCCATCCTTGATGATTACCCACTGTAAACGATCTTTCCATGATATTACAGCACCGAGTGTTAAGCAGCCAACTATTGCAAAACCAGAAAGGGAAGGTCCCCATTCAAAAGCTCCTGCTTCTAGTAACAGGGGTAAGTGATCAGATAAAATTCTAATTTACCTTACTACTCGAGTATCTTCAAAGGCCTCATCCCACTCATTTGAAACCAGGAATCTATCAATCAAAGAACGAGAAATCACCTTTCCTTCCCTTGACCGGGTAAAATGTCCATTGGATAATGGAATTTCCATCA
This sequence comes from Citrullus colocynthis, assembly GCA_031780015.1. Taxonomy (NCBI): domain Eukaryota; kingdom Viridiplantae; phylum Streptophyta; class Magnoliopsida; order Cucurbitales; family Cucurbitaceae; genus Citrullus; species Citrullus colocynthis. The sequence goes on from QLSR01000273.1 coordinate 12,428, forward strand.
AGTGAGCCTCTGTTATGAACTTGTTAAACTTTCTCATTCCTCCTGTCATTCTTCCGACTGGAAACCTTTCTTATATAGTTTTGGTGATGTTGAAATCTCCTCCCAAACACCAAGCTTCTGTATAGTATGCAGCTAATGAAGGAAATTCCAACCATATATATTTTCTTTCTTTGTAATCAGTGGGCCCATAAACATTTGTCACCCAACATACATTTCTGTTCAAAGTTTTGCATTTTACTGAGAGTGAGCACCCTCCTTTTAAGTGTTTCAATCAGCTAATGAAGGAAATTCCAACCATATATATTTTCTTTCTTTGTAATCAGTGGGCCCATAAACATTTGTCACCCAACATACATTTCTGTTCAAAGTTTTACATTTTACTGAGAGTGAGCACCCTCCTTTTAAGTGTTTCAATCACCGATATCTTGCTTTCATCCCACATTGTCAATAATCTCCTTGATTTTCCATAGGCTTCTGAGTAAATCCATCCAATCTCTTTTGAGCTCCACATTGCTTTAATGATATCAATTTCAATTGAGTCTTTCTTTGTTTTCAGAATCAAAACCAACTCCGGATTTGTCTTCATGATTAAGCGTTTGATTGCCAAGTGTTTTGATTAATCTCCAATGCCTCTAGTGTTCCATGTGACAATCTTCATTTCTTCTTTAGAATGCTTATTGTGTTTTAAACTCCAGCCTCTGTTCTCAAATCAGAGAAATATCACAAGCCTTTATTATATTTCTCAAATGCTGTGGAATTGCTTTGGTTTGAATTGGAGGAAGACAGGCTTTTTCAATCTTTATGTTCTCTTTGGTTTGGCTGGATTGGAATAGATTTTGTAGATCTTCACGATTCTTCAAAGGCTACTTCTCTGAAAAAATCCTCTGTTCCGGGGACTTCTAGCTCTTCACTACTTGCACTAAAAATTGAATCCTCATCTGAATCCTGGAGCTTCTTTCTTGAACTGATTGGATAAGAGAATGAGGAACCTCGCAAGGAGAGAACATTTGAACCCGGGATTAAAGCCACAGACTGTTGAGAGACTTGAGAAGAAGAATGGGGATTAACTGACCTGATTTCTTCTTGTTGTGGAATTTGAATTCTCACGCTGCTTTCTTCAAGCAAATCTGAATTCACTAGTGCTGATCACGTGTTAAGGAAGGAGGTTTTTCCTTTGATAAAATGCCTTGGAAATGGTTTGAATAGATTGTCTCACTTTCTTATTGTTGGAGTGAATGATTCCTTAGCAGAGGATGCCTTAACTGTTCTAGCTTGGTTGTAGCTCTCTGATAATTTTCTAATTGATAGAAAATCCTGCTTGGTTTTCGGGCAGTTGATTAGGGGGTCTGCACCTTCCTCGAAGCTTTCAATCGATTCATTGTTGGCGTACTAGAATCCCGGGTTAAAAGTATTTCCTTGGCTTTTGGACTCCATGGGTCGGCAAATGGTTTAATGAGGGAATATCAGGGAACTTCTTGTTTAAGGGAGCAGCAGACTTTCAGCCGTCATTTTTCTCTTTCTTCATAAAAGTTGATCCTTCGCCTTCTGACCGTGTGGTTGGTTGAACCTTTTCGACTTCCTCCAACTGGATCAGAGTTGGCGCGTTCACATTTTGAAACTCTTCTTCGTGGGACTTTACTACCTTTGCATTGGCTGAAACGGCTTTTGGTTTTCCGGTTGGCTTTTCCAGCGAACTCTGTTTTGCATACAGACCGTTCTTCTCAATGCTTGAGAAAATACAAGCTACACCTTCGTCATCTGCCACTTGCTTCAAACGGATTTGATCAATTGGGTTTAAGAAATCATTGGCAAATAAATCATTTTGAAAAAAACTTGTTTCTTTCATGGGCTCGATAACTCCAAAATGAAAGAAGATAGATCCTATATGCTCATTTTTAACTTCAATTGATGCCGGGACAAATCCACATAAGTTCTTTCTGACTTTAATTCTTACTTCTGAAACTATTAACAAATGTAAAGTCTCAAACGCTATGGTCTCTAGCCCTCCAAAGTGAAAACCGGTTGCTTCGAAAGTATCTTTGCTCCAATATTCCAAAGGAAGGTTTTTGATTGAAAGCTATCCTCTGAACCCCTTCATGAGAATTGGCCTGCTATGTTGGAAAGAATCCCATTTTTCGAATAATAAGTGAAACTTTCGGTAATCAAACCATTTTCCAGGAGATTCGATTATATCTTCAATGTTTCCTTGAGTTACTTTAATTAATGCATTATCTGCAAACATAGGGTTGATCTTGATTTTAACCTTGTAGAGTTCTTCCAAGAATTTGGCAATATCCTTCCAATCATTAAAGACAAACAACCTGGAGAGTAACCATAGGTTGCTGAAATTTTCCTTAAATACTTCTTTGTTTTTACGAACCCAAAATTTTTGCAGGCTCTATTTTTCAGATGCTAAAACAGAGGAATGAGGCTTCTTAAGGTCACCTGGCATGCTCTATTTTGGTGCTCAGGAAACCGAGGACTTATGACCCTTAGATTCTTTCTTTAAGGCTTCTGCATAACTCTTCTGCATTCGATTTGGGGGTAGAAACTCAGTGACTTTGATCTCTGATGTGGCTTCTGGAGATTTAGAATTCTTTACCATCTCAATTTTACAGAACTTTCTTTTATGGAAGAAATCTTTGAGCATTCCTAGCACATCTGACCACCATTTCTGTTTGGGCCCCTCTGGAAAATGAATGAAAAGACGTCCTCCGAACGCTGACGATACTACACATCTTAAATTCCATCCCTGTTTAGACCTGAATTCCGCTAATTTCATTGCACCGTAATCATCTCTCATATTTCTTAAGAAGAAACGAACGCTAGAACCGCTAAGGAGATCTTCTAACTGATCCATTAGCCAAAGGAAGTGTGATTCTGATAGGGGTAAAACTTTTTTGACTTCCATGTCTTCTATCATGAACTTTCTGGATTCAAACCAAGTACAAAAATAGTTGCTATCCACCATACAGCTTACTACTTCCATGGTTTGCGCTTTAAGGGGGGCGATTGACTAGGGGAAAGAATGGGTATAGAGGGATAGGGAAGGGATGAAGGGGATGCTAGAGCTATGGTCGGGTTTCTTTGCTTCTAAAGTGAGAATCGATTTATTTTGAAGAAAACCTGACTCAACTAGTTGGTTTGGTCAGGTTCGGCTCATTTTGTCAGTTTCAAACCAATTTTTGAACACCCCCTAACTGTAGGGACCTTTCAAACCTATTTAAAAACACAGGGACTAAAATGATACATTTTGAAAACTTAGGGCCAAAATGCACATATTCTTAAAAACTCAAGAACTAAAAAGGTACATTTTATCCAAGCCTTTTGCTGATTTTTTTTCTGTATGTGATATATGTCTAAATTGGGATGTTTTTATTTTTCTATTGTATGCTTTTATTTATTTTCTCTATTCGCTCTCTTGTGGAGTTCATATCTTTTGAACATTAGTCTTTTTTCATAATTTCAGTCAAAAGTTGCATTTCTTGTTTATTAAAAATAATAATTTAAATTTTAAAAAGAAAAAAAAAATTGAAAACCCCAAAATGTAAACCTTTCAATTCTGTAGCCAAGGAAAACTAAAGATTACTCCCAACTTTTATTAAAGTTCAAAACACCACTAAAGCAAACAATAGAAAATATCCCGATGTTGCAGCCCAATATTTACATTATCATTCATCAAATATATATATCTATATATTTTTATAGAAACAGTCATTGAGAAAGAATAAAAAAATACATGGGCATACAAAAGAAAACAAGCCCACAAAAGACCCTTCTAAAGAAAGGGTTTCCAACTAGGTAAGATGTTGCCTAGAGTATAGTTACAAAAAGCCTTCGAAATCAAAGCCTAAAGAGAAACATGAAACATCACCAAAGACCAAAAAACTTCACTAGGGTCCCTTTTCACACCCCTAAGCACTCTATTGTCATTCATCAAATATAATTAAACCTTATGTCAAAAGAATTAACAAATCCCTAAACAACAAAGCTTCCTCAAAACTTCAATAAAAGAAAGATAGACGTCACCTTTTTTTCAAGCTTGCGAACTTGATCTCGAGATTGACTTAAGGCATAACTCTAGTGAAGAGAGGAGAGAAAGAGATTATGGAACATTGTAAATTAAGAAAAATACAATTCAGATGCTCTCAAATTTCCATACTTCAAATGTTTATATATTTTCTCCATAAATGAAACGTGAAGGAAATGACATAAATAACCAAATGAAATTAAAACATGAAGAGTGTTTAAGACACAATTATTAGGGTTCTAAATGTAAAAACATATGTAAGTAATAAAATCAAAACCAGCAAGCGTATAAGGAGCAAACCGCAGAATCTTTGACTGAGCCATCTTCATCTATGACATTCAGTATCAGTTTAATCAACGATTGATTTACAACCATTCCCATTATCTACAATAAAGGTTTAAATAAGACGTCACATAATATTATAGCATAAAGCAGTGGTTTAAGGTCATACCCAGATGCTTATTTACCACTTTTGTTAGGGGCATAAAACGTGTAGACCAATCAGCATCTTCTTGAATTGCAGTTTTCAAATTAAACTGCAACATATCAGCAAACTGTAGAAGAGTTGCAATAGCCACTGCTTCCTTTCCATCCATTGGCAGACTCCTTTGAGCATGTTCTATCGCAGATTTCACCTTTAACAACAAGACAGAGCACTTTGAAGTAGAAAGAAATGATAACAGAATTGTTAGCTGGCGAATTCTTCTCCTATGTCAAAAGATCTGTTCAAAACTTTGTGGAAATAAAAATGCCCAAAAAGCATCAACATTCTTTCTTGGATTTTGCTTAATAGTTAGTTATCTGAATACAGCTGATATGCTTCAGGGGAAGCTTCCTACTTCATGTCTTTTGCCTCCTATTTGCTGTTTTTGCCATGCCGAAGGGGAATCTCAATCATATATTTTCTGGATGTTTTTTCTCAATGGCTTGTTGGTACAAACTATTCAGAATCTTCAATTTGCAGGGGGTATTTTATCCGACTGCCAAGAGTATTGGTCTTCAGTTTTATTGGGCTTATCTTTACCTTCGAGGGATTTTATGGATCCATGCAGTCAAACCCTTGATTTTAAACTTATGGCTAGAGATAAATCAGAAACAAATGTTGTTCTTGGATAGATTGATTGGGTTCAGCTCATCTTAAAACTTCATCATCGTGATGTTCTCTTCCCAAAACCTCTAATGTTTTCTTTTCGCACTATAATTGTTTGAATTGGATTGCCTTCACATGCCCTCAGTAATTTCCTTTTTTCATTTCTTCATATATTTCATTTCTTTTACACTTTGTATCTTTTGAGCATCATTTTTTGTTTAAAAAAATGGAAATATAATAGAAAAAAATAATAATAATAATAATAGCAATCAGACATCAGTAACTACTTTCAGTTTTTTTGGCCGTAAACAAGGTGAAAAAACAGTAAGACTTTGGAAAGAAATAAAATACTATATTTCTCTTCTACTTTATGAATCAAATACAGAGTCTGGTCTTCTTATCCAGGAGAAAATCATCTACCACTAAAGACAAAATTAATATATAAATTTAACAAAAGTATAGATAATTAATATACAACTCATACTTACAATATAAAAAGAAAATCCTACACTCCCCAAGATGGCTTTAGTATTCAGCTTGAATGATGAAACCATGTATGGTTATGAACTATAAGCAGACCTTTTAGAAGAAGATATGCTATCAGCGAATAACCAACTTTAGTAGTCAGCTTATTTATCAAATTGTCGTTTTGAAGACTTATTTAAAGCACTATCTATAGAAGAACCCAGAAAAGGTAGGTTAGAAGATGGAAGATAATTTGGTTGCCTTGCATCTTGAGCACTGCATTACTGAGGTTGGTAAGCAAAATGAATTAAATTCTTCAGATGAATCTTCGGTAATGGAGTCCTCTTCACTTCCCTTTGTTGAAAAAGACAGAGGCGTCTACGTGTAAGCCAGTATAGAGTTTGACTGCCGGTATCTCCCGATTGGACTCTCCATTGACCATTAAAGAAGTTAAAGACCAAAGACCGATTCATTGAAACTTCAAAATTTTGTGCAATGAAAAAACTCTCTAACCTTCGATCTTCCCAAATTTCAGATGATTTCACAGTGGTAAAATGGGAAAAATAAGTGAAGTGACAACTGACAATGCACTAACCAGATGAAGGTTGACGCCACTTAAATCCAAGCTGCAGCCACCATGCTTGTGCATTTCTACTGCCGCATTAGTCTCATCCAAAAGTCTAAGGCTTTCTTCATATGTCCAGTTCAAAGACCAAAGTTGGGCCTGTTCATTAAACAATAAAGTGATTCAAAACAGCTTTAGATGGAACATAAAGAAATTTACTAAGGTAATTAATATCAAGTACATGTTCATAATATTACTGAAATAATTTTTGAACTCAGATTTGGATTTTATCAACAAAACACAACACAAGTTGTAGTACAGAGCATTTCAAGACTCGTCTTGTGGCTAAAAGCTTCATCAAGCTTATAGAATGGACTTTTATCCACTCGCCAAGCAAATTACTATTTTGGTACCTTAATCTATGGAAACAAATGGCGATTGCCCATTGTTCCAACTCAGGTAAAAAAATGCATCCTTGAATGGCAACTTAATGGAGGAGGTGTACATGAACTTACCTCCTTGATTTGAAGACAAAACACCAAAGGAAAGGGGTTTTTTTAAAAAATAATAATAATAAAACAAAAACAAAGTTGTTCATCATAATAGAGACAGAGCTCAAAGAGTACCAGAGATAAAATGGAAGATAAATAAACAATAAAAGTTACAAAGGAAAAATAAAAGTGTTCCAATTTAGGCATAAGTCTAGGAGCAAATAATATGCATAAAATTTGGAAAGAGAGCATCAAGAAGAACCATCTCTGACTTTCTTTCAAAAAAAAAAACTTCTGCATCGAACAATGTAATAACTCTACCAAAGACTGCTCAAACCATTGCATATAAGAAATAGAGAGAAAAAGCTTCTGCTTGTTACTCATATCTTTGACAAAGAAAAAAAATGTATCATTTAAGACCAAATACAGAAATAAGAGTTGTGAATACAACTTTTTCGAAAGAAACCTAAGTTAACCTAAGTTACTTTGGATTAATGTGGTCAAAGGACTATTGTCAGAGTTATGGTTTGAAAGCAGCGCATTTTTAATGACAAAGCCTCCTCGTGGCTAGTTTGTTTTGAGTTTGCAAAATTAAACACCTCTTCGTGGAGCACTCTATCCAAAGCCTTTGAAGATTACTCTATTCAGTAGCTTAATTTGAATTGGAGTGCATTTATTTTCCTCATCTTTAAACCAGCTTTTATTTGTACTGTTTTTTGTCTGAATTTTGTCCAGAAACTTGTGTAGCTCACTAGAGTCTTGGTCCTAAGTTATGGTCTGAGTTTATTCTTATGTTTTGAATTGAATTGTATGTATTTTGGAGATGATGAGAATGCTATGGGGTGTCAACCTAGTTGAGATGCTCGGAGGCACCTCCTGATCCCTTCTAAGTTATTGCTTGTAGTGTCAATATTGTACTATGAGCTTTGTCTCAATTCATTATTTCAATGAAAGAAACTGTTTCCTTTAAAAAAAAAAGAGGGAGAAAAAAAAAGTACAACTTTTTCAAAAGAAAAAAAAATTGTGAATACAACAACTCCTCACCTCCATATTACTTTCAATAAAAACGAATTCGGAATATAAAGAACAATACCGACAGAAAAATTATTTAAGAATCTGAATGGACAAGCAGAAGTACTAAAACTGGTGACGGAAGAAGGCTAAAATTGATAAGGGAAGGAAGGAGAGAGAAGAGAGCACTTATCTTTCATGGTCCTTTGTTTCTTCAAGAATAAGAAATCACCAAAGGAAACGTGTGTAAACTCAAGAAATCTTGTTGTGGGCTAAAACAAACACCATAAAAAATCTACTACTTTTTAAACCAGAAATAAAATTTTTCTTTAATAGAATGAGAAGATGCTAATGCTCAAGTTAAGTATACAAACTCCATAGGAGTGAAAATGGAAAAGAACAAAAATACAAACAGCACACAAAATATATATATGTGTGTGTGAAAAGAAAATACCTCAGGACTAACGCTGAGAAACGTACTCAAGCAGACTACCCCATTGAGACACGTGCTTTCAAAGACTCTGTGAAGCCTAATCAAAGAAATTTTCCCCAGGATGAATCCTAAGAAACGGACTCAAGCAGACTAGCCCATTGAGAAACATGCTCTCAAAGACTCTGTGAAGCCTAATCAAACAAAACCACCAAAAAACTGAACCAGTGCAGGCCTGAGGAAGAATCCACGCACCAACAAGCTTAAGGGAACGGAACCGGAAACAATCTTCAAAGCGAAAACCATAGAAAAAAGCTGACTTTCACCGCCTCTTTCAACGAAAAGTGTGAGACCTCTTACACCAAACACAGAGAAACCACGGCCAGGAAACGGTTCAAGATCTCCAATCTACTCTTTGTAGGTTGTTTTATCATTTCTCTGGTATTCTTTTCTTCGTCAGTGAAAAAAAAAAATTATTTCCTTTTCCATCATCATCATCAAAAAAAAACCGAACAAGCTTATGCTCCTATAAAGAACTTCCTCCTAGATTTCTTGTCACTACAAAATTAAACTCACCACTCAAGCTCCAATTTGAGGAGGTATAAGAGAGCACTTGTTTGCATGAAATCTTGTAGCAGTTGATATTTTTTGATTCGTATTTTTCAATCGGTTAGTTATGATGGTATCCAACTTTCAGGAATTAGTAAGTTAACATACGTTGAATCCTATAAATCAAAAGGTGAAGCAGTGCTCTTCATAGGAGAAACGGAACCATGGACATGAAAATGAGAATTTAGCTGCGATACAGACCTTGATAGCCTGACGCCCCAGAGAAGTGCGGGCGAAGGAAGCAACGGAATCACAAAGTTTATCCCATTCCAGCGCTCTGAGACTGTCCATGTGGATTGAATGTTGGTTACTGTCATTGCTGACAGGAATGTTTGAAGAGAGGGAGAAGCGTACGGACGCGGGTCGATTCTGGAATTTAACCCGCAGCAATGGCAGTGTATAAGAGTTTATCCATGTCCAGGTGAGGGGATGCCCGAAAAGAGTTGCACACACCATCGGTTTACCCTTCCAGTCACCAACGGGAGACGGGGGACGAGAGAGTTTTGTCCTAACAACAACCCACCACTCCCGCTTATACCTATCTCAACGCTCTAACATGGTGACATCCACCTTCCATTGCATACTGTTTTTCCTTTTCCCGGAAAATATATTCAAATAAATTTTACTATCATCTACTTTTATAAATTTTATAATTTGTACCATTTTATATTTAAGTAAAATTACCAAAACGTTATATCTAAGTAAAATTACCAAAACAGAATATCGATGCAAATTGCACCTCACGCTCGATCTTTCTTTGAGGAGTCATCTTGTTTAAGGTTTTATAGATAATTGTGAATCAAGGATGCTTGAGAATAAGAAGATGACAAAAGGACGGCGAGCGGAGATGGACTCCCCATCCCATTCCCCAAGGGATTTTTCATCTTCATCCACCCCATTCTTCATTTTCGAGAGTCAAGGTCGAGGTCGGGAATCTGCATCGAGGATCGGGTCTTCGCAGGAAAAAAATTTTCCATTTTTATTTTTATTTTTATTTTTAAATTATTGTTTTATTTAAAATCAATTAAAAATTGGTTTATATTGAAATTCTAAATATTTTCGGTAATGGGTTAATATTATTATTGTTTGAGGGCGATTTTTAAATATGCCAAAATAAGACAAATGTTGGGTTCTATGTCCTAAAACTCGTAGTTTGTAAATTATTGAACTTATTCTCAATAAAGTTGTTATCGAGATTTATTCAGTAAAGTTGCTATTGAAATATGAATTGCATTTATTAAATCCAATAAACTAAGAACCCCGAGTTATAAGGTGAATACTTAGACTTTGTTGACATAAAAGTCGATCAAGTTTAGTTAATAGCCAAAACGGTCTATAGTATAAGGATAAAAGTTGGTTACTTGGGACACTATAGATGCAACCTACTTTGTATTTTATACAAACGATGTAATCCTGAATTGTTCATGTAGAGACATGTGAATAGGGGCATCTTATGCGATGAGTTTATATAAGACTGTACTAAAAAATAATCATTTTTAGTTTATAATACCATTTACTATTAAAACTGATTATTTCAACTTAATGACCTAGGTAACTCGATCTTAATCTTGAGCTAACTATGAACTTATGTTTGTTTGAGATTATCCTTTAATTTGCATGGGTGAGAGTGGTTTGAGTTTGCCGACTCGATAATCCCCCATTTTAGGGATAAGACCAAGCAGATAAGCGAGGATATAATCTTGCAAGATGGAATTCACTCATACCTTACCTAAAAGTTAGTAGAGAAGTGGTGTTGACTTTGGATCTTGAACAAAGGGCCCTACCCTCTCATTAGCCTGTGAGGGACTCGGTTTGTTGGTTGGACCGCAAACCAATTGTTCATTAATTTAGAGGTTTGGTGGGACTTAAGAAACAAGAAGTAATTACGGGGTAAAACGGTAATTTTGACCCAATTGTAATTACGAACAACTTGTGAAGGATCAACTTACTTATTATGTGGACATAAATATATCTACAATGGGGAGAGTGCAGCTACTGAGCTTTAGTAGAGTGGCTCGATAGTTAAAGAATGTTAATTAACTAGGTTAAAGAGTTTAGTCAATTAATTTCGGATCGTTAGACTCATGATTTGTAGGTTCATTAGGTCCCCTTGTTAGCTCGTAGACTAAACCTTAGAACAGTATATAGAAGAATTTGAAATGTTTAAATTCAGTTAATGAGCAAAATCTACAGTGTGTTCGTTTAATTGCAAATTAGACGAATTTGGAAAGATAATAATATTTAAATGTAATTTAAATATTATTTTGGTGAACAGAGATTCATCGAATTTGAAATTGACGAAAAAAGTAAAAAAAGTTATTAATTTAATATAATTAGTTATTATTTAAATTAATGTTATTAAAATTGGTTTTGGAAATTAATTTTAAATTCAAATCTCAATTGGGAATTTGGATTTGAGGGATTTCCCCACTTTGCATGATAAAGTATGAGGTGGAGACCTCATCTTCCACTCTCAATTTCACCACTTTATTCACCATGTTTGGTGTCAATGAGCATATAAATTTGATTTGCATGGTTTCCTCTCTAAATAGAAGAAGTAAATCTAAAAAAAGGGTTAGCAATTATTGAATATTTTGCTAAAAATACTGACGTACTCCAAAAATTGAAAACGGTGTATTCTTCACCAAATTGCTTTTAATTTCAACTCAATTTGGATCTCACAATCTGTTCTAAGGCTTGAGAATAACAAGGAAGGCACTTGTGGTGGTCCATGGAGGGTTCGTGATCAGAAATTTGGAGAGATTTGAATCAAATTTGAGCTACAACAAGTAAAGTGTTACTTTCTCTATTTTTCAATTTGATTAAGCAAGTTTAGTTTTCAAAATTGATGTAATTAGAGTGTATTAGATTCTTATTACTTATGCTTTTATATTTCTAACTCTTTCATCAAACTATTAGTGAAATTTTTCTATATTTAAATAGTTTGATATTTTTTCCATTTATAATAATTTTTCATTTTTTTATGGGAAATTGTTTTAAATGGTAAAAATATTCAAATTTTTACAAATATAGCAAAATTTCACATTCTATCTGTGATAGACAGATCCATCACAGATAGAAAGTAAAATTTTGCTATATTTGTAATTATTTTCAACAGTTTTGCCACATTTGAAAACATCCCTTGCTTTATTTATTTAATCAATCATAATAATTAATTTATTTATTGTTTATAAATAATCAATATTGGTCATACGTTCATAATGAATTATCAAATTAAAATTAATCTCAATAAATAATTGTTTGGTTATAAAAATAAATTAAATAATTAATTGTATTTATTGAAAAATGAATGATTGTACTAACTAAATTTAACCGATCTTAGTTTACTAATTAAGTATATTTAAAATATTATTAGCTAATTAATTAATAATTTATGTAAATAAGTATTTGCATTCATTTAATAATTTTTTATTTGCAAAGATAAGTTAAGTAAATATTTTAATAGATTTTTATTGATTTATTAAAACAGATAATTATATTAGTTTTGTTACATCAATATTCATTAATTAATTATATTCATTATAAAATTATATATAAAACTAAAAAAAAAAAAAAAGGGGGGGGGGGAAAAAACAATATTTTTTTTAAAAAATATTTTTTTTTTTCTCTTACCTCTTTTTTTTTTTTTTGTTTTTTATATATTTTTTTAAAGGGAAGGAACATTTTTTTTGGCGCTAAACATTAAAACTGAAATTTCCCTTTTTTTTTTTGTTTTTTATATATTTTTTTAAAGGGAAGGAACATTTTTTTTGGCGCTAAACATTAAAACTGAAATTTCCCTTTTTTTTTTTGTTTTTTATATATTTTTTTAAAGGGAAGGAACATTTTTTTTGGCGCTAAACATTAAAACTGAAATTTCCCTTTTTTTTTTTGTTTTTTTTTTTTTAAAAAAAAAAATTTTTTTTTTTAAAAAAAAAAAAACAAAAAAAAAAAAAAACGAGGGAAGGGAGAAAATCCATTGTTTTTTATGCAAAAAGAAAAGCATTGTCGATAGAAAATGAGGATTGTCTAGGAAAGTTTATATCAATTTTTATCCAGAAAATCCTCCAACCAAACGATCTTTTTATGAGTTTTTATGGCTAATCAAAGCCAACACAATTCGGATAACTTAGATCTCCTCACTTAAGGAGTGTTTCACTCTTGAAGACACCATAACCAAAATAATATTACACCCTCGATTAATTTCTATTTTCAATCATTTCTCTCAGTCTCCTCTCTCACTCTCAATCTCCTCCCTTTCTGAGAGTATATGTGTGTGTATAAATGAAGTGCTTGATGTCGACCGCTTTTTCCCGTTTGGAATGAAGATGCTCGCTGTGATTTTCTCCTTATGAGAAAAAAGATGGAGGAAAAAGAAAATCGAAGTTAGAAAGAGAAAAAAAATTAAAGGTATTTTGGTAATGTTGGTGATGATGACATATACAAGTTAAAATTCTTTTAAGTTTCAAAAAATTATGGCTATTATAAATATTAAAAAAAAACAAAAAAAAAAAAAGTGTAACTTCGATGTTCATGCTTAGCGTCCAATGACATGTGTCTCATAAATACACATTTGCCATGTTTTTCCACCACCTACTTGCCAAATGACCTATAAATAGTGATATTTGGTGGAAGTTTTAAATGCACACATTGGTGAGAAAAGAAAAGAAATGGTGGAAGAAATTTGAGTGATTTTCATTTTCTTTAAAATTCAATTTCCTACATTTTGTTATTTTATTTCTTTTATTTATTATATTTATTTTATTATTTTAATATTATGATTTCTTGATACTCGTGTACCCGTTTTATGTTATTTTTCTCCTCAATTTCTAACAATGGCAAAATTCCCTTTTTTCCCCCTTTTTTTTTGGGTTTCAATATACAACTAACTAAAATATATTGTTTATATTTGGCTAACAATAAAATATTGTGTTAAACATACTATTCAACTTTCAAAAGTTTCAAGGACACATTAAATTAAAACATATAAAAATAAAGAAAAAATGTTTTTATCATGGAAACTATTACTGCTTTGTTTTAGAAAAAAAACTTTCAAAGTTTCAAAAATACTAAATTTTAAAAATAAATTAAAAATAAAAAATACCCTTATTTAAGGAAAATTATTATAAATAGAAAAAATACAAATATAGCAAAATTTCACTTTTTATCCATGATAGACTGCGATAGACCTACATTAACATATATTCGTGTCTATCTGCTAAAATGATAAATGTCGGTCTATTGCAGTCCATGGCAGATGAAAAGTAAAATTTTGCTATATTTGCAGTTATTTTCAACAATTTTTCTATTTTTAAAAAACATCCCCTTATTTAAACATAAATTATTATTACAAAAATACATCTAAATTTTCAAAAATTGCATTAGTACCCTTAATCATTCAATAAAAAATTAAGAAAAAACACCCTCACATGTGTCGGGATTGTGATTGCACTTGCACAAAGTGATTAAGAGGAAATATAACCGTCTATGTTATTTGGTAAAATAACTTATTTATTAATTTTATAAAACCACTTTTAAATTTTAACAAACATATAAAAGCTTAGCTTTTAAGATTGAGCTTTCTCAACAAAAATTTGTTACCCTACTAGTCATTTAAATAAATATATTACAATATATCATTCTATATTAATATATTTTGGTAAATCTATTTTCAAAATTTAATTAATTCAATATTTTATAATAATTATTTTTCTTAAACATTTATGGAATAATCTAGATTAAACGAAATTAATTAAAATCTAAATCATAAAAAAAGTTAAATAAAAATATTATAAATTTTAAATTGATTATCAATTATTATATTGAAGTAATAAGCTATTTTCGCTCCTATAACTAAATTACAATAATTTCTATTAATTTACCAAACACCAAAATGAGTAAAAAAATTATTATAAATAGAAAAATATCAAACAATTTTCACATATAGCAAAAAAAAAAAAAAAAAAAAAAAAAA
>QLSR01000273.1:27173-41855 GCA_031780015.1 Citrullus colocynthis
AAAAAAAAAAAAAAAAAAAAATCAATGCTAGGCACGTTTACATTTTTTTAAATTCCCAAATTGCCCATTTTACATTTGAAGTTTGCGCATAATCGGCTTGGCGATTTCTTCTTCTTCTTCATCGTGCAACAAATCATCGAGCGACTGCAAACGACTTCTTCTTCTTCTTAAATCTTCACATAATCTTCTGCCAAAACGACATATTCCTTCTTCTTCTTCTTTTTCTTTACAGCATTGGCCTCCTCCTTCTTTTATTCCTTTTTATTCTTCTTCTTTTATTATTGATGTTGTTCTTCTTCTTCTTCTTCTAATTTTATCATTGTCTATCAGTGATATATAATGTAGAATCGTCCTCTAATTTAGCCCTTCCTGTTCTTTAGTTCTTCTATCACTCAATTGGAATTTGTTGATTGGAACTGAAATTGGTTGGACTATGATAGAGTTCACTAATAGACAATGATAGAAAACTAACTGATAAACAGTGATAGAAAACCATCTCTGTCTACCACTAAGCATTTTATAATGTAGCATACTCCAAAGAAAAGTTGTGTTCTTTTTCTTTGGTGATTATAAAACAAAGTAAATATAGAAGTTGCTATTCCTTTGTTGATTATAAAATAAAGTAATGGAGTTGCTAATCAAATTGTAAAATGATAGAGAGTCATAGAACTCTATCTCTGTCAATCGTTGATAGACAGTGAGACCTGTGTATCTCTACATATCACTAATAGAAAGTGATAGTCTTCTATCACTGTCTATCATTGATAGACAAGTGATAAACATGTCTCTTTATCTATCATAGATGGGTGTACTTAAGGACTCAATCCAATTTCAAACGCAAGCATAGTTCTATCTGTCAATCACAGATAGACAGTGATAAAGCTCTATATTTGTCTATCATATTGTTTTTTTCCTGTTGTCTAGTGATAGACAGTGATACATTTGTATCACAGTCTATCATGCAACAGTTCTTCTTCAAATTTACACGCAATTCTTTCTTAATTTATCCACCCACGTTGTCTAGACAGGGGATAAAGCTTTATCTTTGTATATCTGATAGCATAAATTTCTATCCATGTCTATCTATCTATAATAGATATTTTCACTATTAGTCTATCATGATCTATCAGAGATAAACACTGATAGACACTCGTTTTTCTTATATACTTGTTGATAATGATTACATTTCTTGTTTTTATCTATTAGGTTGATCCATTAGCAACATTGAACACAAGGAAATGATTGGAGATGAAAAATTCGTAATGAAGCTAGACATGGGATCTTGCAATTGTCGAATATGGGTTTTTGAAGAAATTATGTGTGCATATGCATTTGTTCTTCAGATGCTTAATTTGGATACTTATTCCTACATATCTAACTATTATTATTCAAGAATATTGCCAGCAACATATAAAGGTTGTATTCGACCTGTTACAGTTAATTTAGATTGGATGGCTGATATAACAACATGAAAGCATTACCTCCTATTGTTAAATGTCAAGGTGGAAGACCTAGAAAATAAAGGATTCTATTTACAAGTGAATTTAAAAGTTCATCAACATGTAGTCACGCAAAGGTCACTATAGTAAGACTTGCAAACTTGAACCAATTAATCAATGAGGTAATCATTGTATTTGCATTTTTTTACCTGTATTGACAAATTAATTTGTATTAGAATTTGTGAAAGTTTTTTTTTTTTAATTTTATTTTGTTCTTGAGTTATAAACAAATGGAATATTATCTTCATTTTTTTAATGGAATTAGATGAAACACAACAAACTAACTATTAGTAATAGACACTGATAGATCATCTGCATCTCTCTACTGATAAACAGTGATATAGTAGTCTATTATTGTCTATCAATGTGTACATAGACTATGATATACACCTGCAAGAACAACACATGACCATTTTAATGGATTAAAATGTCAATAAATATCAACCTTCTATCAACAATTATATACAAATAATGAGATGGGTGAACTTCTATCACTGTGATAGATAATGATAAATTTCTATTTGTGTCTATCTAGTGATAGACAGTGATAGTAGTTTATCATTGTTTATTAGTAGATAAACACAAATAGACAGCTATCACTCTCTATCACTGTACTGTATCTAGACAGTGATATACATCCTTGAACAACACACATCCAATAGATAGTCTAATGCAATATTCCTATAGTTGTTTTTAATCAAAGATTGTATGTGGACTTCTAACACTAGATAGACTTTTATCACTATGATTGTCTATTTGTGTCTATCTACTTACAGTCGTTTATCAAAATATTAGTAGATAAACATGAATATATATTGATATAAGTTCATTCATTATACACACCAATATATCTTTACATAATCCCTTTGATCTCATGCAAATTTGGAGCAAAACACTACGAGTCAACTTAAGACATATTGTTCCACTGATACTAAAGTTTTCAAAGGATTGAATTCAACATATAGTCTAATGTAATGCAACAAATGAAGATATTATTCACAGAAGAGCAAGGAGTTATATAAAACATTATTATCGTCTTATTACTGAGACTTTCATTGTCTATCAGTAAATAGACAAAGATAGACAACTATCAGTTTCTACCACTGTGTATATAGACTATGATATACACCTCTAAACAACACATGTTTGAAGTTTTCAATGGATTGAAATGCACATATATCAATCTTCTATCAACAACTATCTACAAGCAAGGGATAGATGAACTTTTATCACAGTGATAGACATTGATAGATTTCTACAAACAGACAATTATCACTGTCTATCACTGTGTATATAGACTTCAATATACATCGTTGAACAACATATGACCATTGCTTTGATGCTAAATTTTTCATTGGATTAAAATGCCAGCAGATATCAACCTCCTATCAGCAATTATGTACAAACACTGATAGATAGTATGTGAACTTCCATCATTGTGATAGACACTGATAGATAGACACAGATAGACACTTATCACTTATATATCAACATCCCTATGGTCATTGTATTGATGCTAAAGTTTTCATTCAACAATCAACAAGAACATTATCGAACAAGTATCTATTAGCAATATGACAATCAACAAAAACATGTTCATTTTATAAATTTCAACCGTAACTAATTGTCATCAAGTGCAAAGAAACTTATAAATTTCAGCAACAGTTAATTGTCATCAAGTACAAAGAAACTTGACAAAGCAAAAGTTCTACAATTTAGAAAAACATAATTCAACAATCAAGGTTGAGATTGAGATTGGGATTGTATTTGAAAATTTTTCAAGTCAAAGCAACGAGGAGGAGGAGGGCGGTTGGATGGAAGAAGAAGAAGAAGCACGATAGAATAAATTCAAGGGAAAATCGGAAGAAGAAGAAGTCGGATGGTTAGCAATAGCGTTGGAGGGAAAATCGTGAGTTGATTAATCATAAGTCGCACGAGATGTGTGTGGATCGGGCACAATTATTGCGTGTGGACTGGGTTTTTTGGTATTTCACCTTGGCTTGTAGCCGGGTATAATCAATTTGTTAATTTTTGCTATTCCTTGTAAATATTCCTTGTAAATAGTTTTGGTTATTTTTCTATATTTGTAAATTCTCCATTTTTTTCAGTTTAAAATTAAAATTTATCGAATTCTAGCAGAATTGTCAGCAATTATTTTAAAGTTACAATAATTGCAAACAGACCTAACAATTATATATTTTATTTATTTTTCTTTATATTCTCTGGCACTCTCTTACTCCCCTTCTTTGTTTTCTTCATCTCTTGATTATCTTAGTTTGACATTCGTTTGATTAAAAAATATACCCATCCTATTAAGGTATATAAAGAAGTACCAAGAGATATTGAGAAATTTTATAAATGATGGAAGTGTTGAAAGTATTTTTAAATATAGAAAAAAACTTTTTTAATATTCTGAGAAATTTTTTTGCTATTTTGTTATATTTATAAATCTCTTTTAACTTAAAACGAAGATTTAAACAAACCGAGTTTAAGGATAGAATATGCAAAGTTTTTGTTGGAATGTGATCAGTTATAGACTCCATTCTTTATCGCGATTGAAGAGTAACCTCACGAAGTTTAATTTGAAATTTCAAAAATTGCGGAAGCTCTTCAATTTCCTACAAAATAAGTGGTTCTTTTTCTATCTAATTTTTTAGAGGTTGAAAATAATTATAATTAACTTTATAATTTATTGAATTTTATAATTATTCATAAAAAATATTAAATTAGTGGATCGAAAATCATATTGAACTAATTGAAATTTAAATGTAAACAAAAAAAAATAAAATAATGAAATTTCAATGTACCAGTTAATAAATGTAATGTATATTTTTTTAAAACATTAATTTATAAAATTTTAAAGATGTCTACAAGAATTTATAATGAAGTTGTAGCGTTAGAAAAGTCTTATCTCCATTTTGTACAACTACAAATATAACTCTTTCCAAAACGTATTTGAATAATAGTGATAACATGAGTATATAATAAAGTTCATATTAAGAAAAGCTCCAACTTAATTTGACAATGACACATACAATATCAATTTTTGAAATAGTTATAAACTCACATTTGAATCATATATAATAAAGTCACATTTCAACTATTAAATAAAATTACTTTTAAATTGTGAACATGTGCGTTGCATGTGGTTTCAAACTAGTATATATTAAAAGAGACATATTGAGAGATTTGAATTATACTTTGGAAGACTATTAGTAGGAGAGAAAAAAAAAATTCGATGTACATCGCCAAATTTGCAATGATGAACACTTTGTTGTTCATTTTCATGATTTAAATTATTTTATTTATTATGTATCCATATATAAGTTGTTTTAAAATTAGTTACTTTCCAATTAATAGATAATTTCAAACAACAATTATGATAGGACCATTTTCTTACCTTTTTTTTTAAGACAAGAATATTAATTAAAAACTTTTGAAAGGACCATTTTCTAACCTTTTTTTAAGACAAGAATATTAATTAGAAACTTTTGAAAGTTCAAAAATATTTTTAAATGAGGTGTTAACAATTTTGGTTCATATTACAAGTGTATTTAGAATTTTTTTTTTAATTTTTTAAACAAAGTACCTGATTCTCATAGGAAAAAAAAAACTAGTGAAGATGTGTGAATACAATATTAATTAAAGTTAATTGGAAGGCTAGTAGAAAAAGTAGAGAATGGAGAGGGAGAGTAATTTGAAGAATTAGGCCATATGTTTATAGCTTTCATATTTTACACAATATTATTAACTGGTTTTTTAGAACGTATTAATTGATTACATTTGTTATGAGGTAGGCGTAGTTTTAATACATGAGAAGAACTAAAAATAATTAGGAAGGAGAAGAAGATGATAATGAATATGAATAATATATATAATGAAGATGAATTGGTGGGTGGGTGCGAAGAAATGAAATAGGAAAGATAGATGGAGTTGATATAGATATGTGGATGAGTTGAATAATTATATATAAAAAAATAAAAAAGAAAGTATGGGTTAGACCGCTACATCAAGGGGTGGGGGTAGGGTTTTGTGTTCGGAGGTTGGAGCCGGAGTGGCATTGTCTGATTTAGCAGAGTTGGCATCAGTCTTCCTAGGGTGGCCTTGGCCCTCTTTGGTCTGGGGGTTGTCCTCTAATTCTTTGGCAATGGCTTCCACTTTCTCCGGTTGGGTTAGGTCGAGAGTAGTCGATTTATGATAATTAGGAACTCCTGGGGCAGCCTTTGGCTCGGGCTCAACATCTCCACCAACTTCGTTCTTTTTTGGTTCGTTGGACTCAGATAGGTCTACCAAAGTTGTTGCACTCTCACCTCCATCATTGTTTCCCTAATTTAATTAGTAGATTATAAGAATTGATCCCATGATCCCATCCCCCATGAATTGCATCAAGTAGTACATTTTAAGCCACATTTAACAAATCAGTAATGAAAAAAAATTGGTTGTAAATCTAATTGGATTGCTTTTGATACGGTTACCATTATCATCACTAATTCTTCATTTTTCAATTGGATTATATGTTTTGATTATAAATATGGAGTCAAATCCCCCCGTTTATTAGATTATGGAACATTGGTTTCAAATTAGATAGATGATGGATTATATTTAATGTAGGTAAACATGGGCTTAATACAATTAAATTACCTGGGAAATGGTCTCAGCTGCCTCGGGTTGGGGCTTGTTTGTGGGCGTGGCAGGAACCTCGGTTGGGTGAAGATCTATACCCCTGGGTTTGCTCGCACAACCTCCCATTTGTGAAAAAAGAAAGTCGGTTGGGACTAATGCGAGCCTGGTGGAGGTGGAGGTGGGAGCTTAAAACCAATTTACACACACCAACTTAGAAGGGCTCAAGATATTGATGCAATTACAATGGTAGGGACGAGGAATGACAATACAGTGGGGACACGCTTTTATAGTAAAACCTCTTCCTTTTTTTAGGACTATTTGTTGCTTTCGAATCTACAACCACACATATTTCCTCTCCTAATATTGATATTTGGCCTTTTTAGTCCCACACATCTCAATACCTAAAACATTCATATGTCAATACTCCCTTCTCCCAATTTCCCCTCTTAATTCACTTATTTTTGTCCTACTTTTAATTTTATTATTTATTTGTCCATAGGTGTCTATTTTATTATTACATTGTATACACATTTATTGTCCATTCAAACATATGTTACATTGCAATGCTTCATATCTATTTTCTCTCTAGTTCCTTTTGTATTTAGTATAAATTATGACACTCTATAATTTTGTCGTTGGGGGATTGAGGTTGCTTCTTTCCTTTCATTTCATTCCGTACTCGTTGTTTGTTTGTATTAAATCTTAAAACCATGACAATAAAATTAACAGTGCAATTATTTATATTTAAAATATTTAAATTTCATATTTTACGTATATTTATAAATTTGAATCTTGAATCTCCATTCACATTTATATATTAAAAAATTATTATTGATTGAGTTCAAATTGATAAGTTAAATTGGATTCATCACCCCCAATGTATTTAATGAATACAATTGATGAAATCAAAACATAGGTAAAGTATCATATTCTTTTTCACAATATAATTTTGTTAAAATTTTTTATTCAGATGCATTTCCTACAAATATATATACACAGAAATTCCATGACACTTAAAAACAACATGAAAAATATACTTGTCTTAATTATTAGATTAAATATACTTTGGATGTTTTCTAGTGGAGATATGCTTTGGACGGCTACTTGCGTCGCATTGCTTCTTCAAAATAATTAACGAAATTATATTGTTTCAAAAAAGAAAAAGAAAAAGAAGAAAAAAAAAAAAAAAAAAGACCAAAGCCATGGAAAAAGAAAAGTTGGTACATCACAAAGATACACAATCTGGAAAGAAAAAAAGTGCACTAAGAGTTAAAGATTATGTATACTTCTCTAAAAATGTAATCCATCAATTTTTTTCTATTAAATTTAGTGGTCAATAAAATGCAATTTAATTTGTTTTCTTTACACACCGCACTGAATTAAAAATTGTTACATGTTAATTTATTTTATTAAATTTTTTAATAAAAAAATGTCTTTTTGTGTATAGAAAGAAAAAGATATAGCCACCTGACGAGAGAGGTTCTTAAGGAGAAGTTTAGGCTGTACACCTAAATTTTTCAAAGAAATAGTACGTCTCGGTTTATGCCGGAAAGGTACAAAGTTGGATTAATTTAGAAATATTGACAATTTACTTTATACCTACTATCTGTATAATTTTTTATTTCTAGTTTGATTTTATTAGAGACTGCACCTATCCATGTTTGATTTTGTTAGAGATTGCACATATCCGTAACCAGTTATAAATTTTTCAAACACAAGCTGTTAACAGTGAATTGGCAGGAGTTTGATTCCTAAAGCTCTCCTCAGTTTTTTTTCTTTTGTTTTCATTTTATTACAAGATTATAATTGCAAAGTAAACTATCTCAATCTCATTTATAAAAAACTAATAAACGTGATCAAAAGTAATTTTATAATTTTAATTATAGATGAATAAATATAGTCTAAATATAAAATATTATTAGTAATATAAAATTAAATTTATCTTTTCTTATAAGCTTAATAGAAGATTCAAGATAATATCAAAGCAAAGCAGTGGTCCAATAAGGTGTTGTATTCAAACTTTGCATTCTCCCTAATTACTTAAATTTTTAGGTGAGTTTAACCAAAAAAAAATAATAATACCAATTCCAATTCATTTTTGTAAAGCAAAAGGAGGCGTGGAGGCAGAGAAAAAGATGGTAGGGCCACCTAATTCCTAAAGAAGTTTTCCTTGTTCGTTCCGGAACCGTCAAGAAAATTCCATGACAGAGGTCTCTCTCCCCCTTCCTGCCCTAAATCTAGCTCCAATAACGCGAGCTTTCAAAGCCCGCCGAACATGATCCTCTTCTCTACACCCCCGATTTCCATCATTTTCTTCTTTTCGCTCCTCATCTTCGTCTTTACAGTCCGATCGGAGGATGTTTCCTCCGCCATCCGCTTGCCTTCTGAAGCCACCAATAACGACGGCGATGTAGATCTCTGTCCTCTGTCCCTCCCTTCTTCTTGCCCCGTCAAATGCTTTAGGACGGATCCGGTCTGCGGGGTTGATGGCGTTACCTACTGGTGTGGTTGTGCCGATGCTCTGTGTTCCGGTGTCAAGGTCGCCAACATGGGATTTTGTGAGGTCGGCAACGGCGGTTCTGCGCCTATTCCTGGCCAGGCCCTCCTTCTCGTGCATATTTTGTGGTTGATCATCCTTGGAGTTTCCGTCTTGTTTGGACTCTTCTGAATCTTCCGCCAATTCCTTTGCCTCCTATACCATTATCTGGCTTGCTGTATGAATCCGTTTCTTTCCATTTACATTCCTCTTCTTATGTTTTTCCTCCCCAACCCAATATTACATTTGAACATTCTTTTGAGAGGATGGTTACCATTCGGCAATTAATTTCATACAATTCTTTTGTCTACGAACCACTATTTTACTGCTCCTTCCGTGCCCTAGCTAATAATAATATGTCTGCAACGTTTGTTCTATCATAAACAATCTTATGTGTATTGCTTTTCTTTCGATTCTATTGACAAACTTCTGTCATGGGCATACTTTTACGAATTGCTTTTCTTCACAAACTTCCATTCGTCAAAAGGAAACGTTGATACGTTTTTTCTGGCTAAATAATGCCACCATTTAAATTTTTTTTTTTTTTTTTTGGAGTTGTCTGAATGCTATTATTTGTGGGGAAAAAAAATTAAGCTATGGAATTAAAAATGAGATTCCGACCAGCCTATTGACATGTAAACTTCTCATGAATTTGATTTCCGGTTCTATGAGAATTTCCGTTGAACCATTTAGTTATCTTATCTAAGTTAGTGAACAGTGTTAAGTTGAAAGATTACTTATCTGAGTATCTGACTTTGTGAAATTTCTGCTGTTAATGATGTTTAGAACTGGAAAGATGCTTCCAACCTGAAAGGAATGGGTGGAAGATGGCTTATATGTCTCCTTTGTCATTGCCTCTCATTTATGGCCTAAATAAAAGATTAATTATTTACTCATGGAAGGATTATTGGATACGCGGTTCTAAGGAGAAACTATCTTCTCAAAATGTTGAAAACGAGATTTACCTAAGATAAATAATTCCTCATGGGTATGTTTCTTTTATCCAGGCAATTTAATTGATTAATAATAATTTGTGAAGTACGATGCATAAATCTCTAATTACATCAATGCTCCTCAAAATAAATAAAGAAGGTAAGGGAAGTGTTAACGATGGGAGTATGTGGTAACGTAAGTTGAATTGAATAGCTGGGAAGGGAACAGTGAGAGCTTATTTGAATTTGTCAAGATGAGTCATTCTGAATGAAATAAGAACTGCTGGTGCCATTGAATCTGAAGGAAGCCTGCAGTCTCAGCTACGAGAGGACTTATAAGAAACAATATTAGATTGAGAATGAATTCCGAGTCGCCTACGGAAACAAGGGAACCTTTCACAAAATATGATAAATCCATTTACTATTCTGCACTCTTGGGGATCTGTAGAGAAAATTCTGGGCGGCCATTTTGAACTTCATCGACAACTCTAACAGTTTGGTTGTTATCTCCCCCGATTTCTGCGGCCAGATTGCTCTCCTTTACGCCTTCATTTAATCCGCTAGTTCTGGCTTCACCGCCAGGGCCATTGCCAACCAGGCTCTTATATATGGTAAGGGCTTGAGCCATCATGTTAGCTGGATTTGCCGTTGAACTTGGAAGCAACATTGTGGTGCCCTGAAGAAGTTCAATATAAGTATTAAGATTCTACTACGGATGGTGTCAGTCAAATAAATCTTTACAAGCTGAAACTTCACCTCTTTGGCAATATTACCGAAGGCTTGTATATATTGTTCAGCGATTCTCAAACTAGCAGCCTGTGAATAACCCAGAGTTACTTTAGTTATGCATGCCATAAACAGTCAATAATCTAATCTTCGCAATCAACAATCACTGCATGTGATATACACATTACAAAAGGAAAAAAAAAAAAAAATGACTTGAACCTTGCTCAATACATTACTTAGAGGCAACGATCCCTCCTATCTTGTTTATTGAACTTGGAAACAATTATGAAATAACAAAATGGAAAGAAGGAATACTACGACTACAGGAAAACAAGGAATTGGTATGTATTGAGCATTCTACAGTTACCATTACCAACAGCATAACACAATAATAATAATAATAGTGTTATTTGTTGTTTCAAATATCAAAACTTATCTCTGTAAGCTTCAACTAGTCTTCCCCCACATAGTTTTTTCATTTTTCCTCTCCTTAGAGGTCATAGGTTTAAACCCGACCCCTAGTTTGTGTTGTAGTATTCTAAAATAGTCCAATAGTTTAACAATTTAACACTAAAGGCATAGGGTATCATAGCCGATTTCAGTAGTTTTTAGCCACATAGATCATGCAACAAATAGAGTGAGTAGGCACAACCACCACAGTACACGTATAGAGAAAGATCTTACTGAGAGTGAAAATTCGTATAAAATGTTAGAATACCACATTCCCCTTAGAGACTTGGCTCTTGACCGGTAAATCTCCAACCCTAAAGTATCCTGCAGCCCAACCATAACTCTAAAGGGTAAAACCTGAGTCTGCAAACCTCATATCAGTCATTAAGTATAAAAAGTTAGAATTAATTGGAGATCATGGATTTTTGCCGACTTAGGTGGGTAGTCCTTATTAGTCAAGTTTGGTCACAGCCGGACCGATTAAGATCACAGGGAGCGATCTCCACGGCCGCTAAAGGTAGCTAGAGGTGGGTTTTTTTTCAATGTTTTTCTTCCCTACTTTCACTACCAAAGAATCAAAGCAGCCTGGTATTAATAGAATTCCTTGTTGGCTCTATAAAAAATACTCATTTGTCACCACGTCAACAGGAGATCAAACAAGGATTCTTTTGTAAAATTTTGACAGTTGCAGCAATCAGTTCTCTATCTCCTAGTATTGCACAGTACCTTAGTTGACAGTGACAAGTTATTTGAGTTAGATTTAAATTGAGTATCCCAGCGATTCCCTTTTGGGCAAGAAGGTGTTAGCCCCCAACCCTGTTTGAAGGCCCGCTTTGGTGGGCTTCTCAAGGTAACAATTCGGAATATGGTAAAGTGTCTCAAGGGTGGGGAACTAGACCTTTGATGGGTGTCGCGATGGATCTATTCTCTCTCAATATGTTCCAAAGAAAATCTTTCTTGTGTGGATTCTTCCCATAACGATAAGGAGAAAAAAAAATTGAATAAAAAGGCCATGCCATTTTGGAGTTTTGCCTATAATGGGAACTCTTGTTGCTTGTTGGCAGGTAACTCCATGTAAGCTTTAATATTACAAGAGAATCATGGCTGTCTCCTAAACTAAGTACTTAATAATCACTCGGAAAAAGGAGAATTAGTGTATAACACGCGCCTATTTTTAATACATGTGTAAAGAATACATTTAGTGATTTAAATCAATAAAAGGAACAAAAGGATGACAATTTTAAAATCATAGCTCAAAAATTCGATTGTACAGGAGTTGGGATCAGGAAGAAAATTTAGCTTACCCTTTTCACCAGAACCCAAGGGGTGGCCTCATTAGTCACGATCTTTAGGGGTTGGTCAGGTTTATATTCTAGGTCCTAGCCCTAGTTTCAATTTTCAAGATAAAAAGCTTAATATGAAAAAACTCTTAGGAAGCATTTGGTGTACTGAGTTGAGTTATTAAGATTACAGTTGTCTAGTCTAAAGAGTTATTTTTTTTGAATAAAAAACAATTTCGTTGATAAATGAAATATTCAAAGAGTTACAATAGAAAACCCCAATAAAGAGATACAAGATTAACCAAAGGGGATACACCTTGTAAAAGATAAAGAAACAACAAAAACCAAGGGGGAGGGGGACAACAAAAAGGAGAGATAAAATTGAAAGATATAAGCTAGATTGATGATGCAAGAAGCGCTCCTATCCCCGAATGCTAATGGAAGGGGAAAACCAAACAAAACAACAATCCATCAATCAGATGCACCCCAATATACGATGAAAAACCCGACCCAAATGATATAAATCCTACATTATTTGCTTTACCTTTTAATTTTCAATTTCACTTCACTTTGATCTGGATTGAATACAAATGTAACAAATTTTCTTGATTTGAGATCAACTTTATGGCTTGCATTTCGATTTTGCATTTCTTTTCTAAATATTTAGGACAAAGTTTGGAATATGTATAAATTTAATATAAGGTAAATGTTAGGTTGTATCCAAATTTTCGTTTAGACTTTGGAATAGAATTGTAAAGATAGACTATGTGGAATTTGATTTGGGACGAAATTTTGGTTATGCCCAAATTCAATTTGATTTAAATTTGAAAATTATCTCACTTATCTTTTGATTTAGATTTGACCAATTTTGTGGATTATAATTTGAATCAAAGCTCCTAATTTGATAAGGATTCCAAATTGGTGTGTTTGTTTAATATATAATATATATTATATATTATATATTTTTTTTAATTTATAAAAAAGTTCTTTATATATATTATATACATATTGGAGGGAGGGGAAGAGAGGCAAATGTAGTTCCTTGATAGATGGCCCAAATAAGGAGTTGGTTCTTTTAACCAACCCCAATNTATATATTTTTTTTTAATTTATAAAAAAGTTCTTTATATATATTATATACATATTGGAGGGAGGGGAAGAGAGGCAAATGTAGTTCCTTGATAGATGGCCCAAATAAGGAGTTGGTTCTTTTAACCAACCCCAATCAACTCAAGTTAGTGCACCAAACATGAAACGCTCCTTAGGGGGAGTTTGGGGCAAGGAGTGGAGGTGTGAACTCCAAGAAGTTATGCAGTCTGGAGAGTTGTAAACTTCTAGGGCCTTAGTATAAGGAGTTCATAAGGTATAAAATTGATTGTTTAGTAGTGAGACCCACAAACTTCTTGGGCTAGACAAGGAGCGGAGTTTACAACTCTCCCTCAACTCCTACTCCCCTCCTTGGACCAAACATTTCCTTAGTGTTTCCCATTGTTGGCAAGTCTTCCCGTGGTTTTTGGGGTTCAACCCAATACCATGGTAACAGAAAAATGATGAATTTCCAACATTCAAACTAATCGTGATTGCCCATTGAAGTAAAAGGGTCTCGTTTGATCATGTTGGTTCTGATTTAGGAACAAACTGAGAATCAAAAGCACCAATGTATTAAAAGCTAAAGCATGCGGATAAAAACCTCACCTCAACACCTCCACTGTCTTTGAGTGCCTGTGACACAAGAGCGAGTCCTTTGGCTGTTGCTTGAGCTTTTACAAGGATGGCTTCAGCTTCACCTGGTGAGTGGGGAAAGGATGAAGATAGAAGAATAATGACACAAAACGCAATACTCATCCGCCCAGATATTCAAATGCCACTTGAAGCAAAAGGAACAAGAAATTGGAATAAGGCATGTCGTACAAATGGTAAATTTAGCAATTGAAAAAAAAAATTAAGCTCAAAATTTCAAACAAAATGTAAAATTTTCCACCACACACACCAAATATTAAAAAAATGAAGAGAATAATAGGTGGTGCTAAACAATATAGCCTTTTCAAGTTTTGTTGGGTTGTCTCTCTCTAACAGTCGTGCAAAAAAACTTAAGATTTTGACAACCAAGATGAGAAAGGGATGCAACTGCATCTTGATAGAAAGTTACAGCATCACCATGGATTTTAACCAAGAAGGCTGAGATGATAATGGAAAACAAAGATTTTCTTGCAACTGAGAAGAGAATGGGATCACCTTGGTAGAAACTTCAGATGAGATAGATGAACAAAGGTGAAGGACAGGAAAATATAGAAATATTGATGTAATTTCACAGGAAAAAAACATTATACAAGAGGTGTGTCAAAACCATCTACCCCTTTTTTAAACCTACTTTTGTTAGAATCATGTAAAATAATAAATAGTTAACTCAATGTTGAAATAGTAATGGAGACTGACCTTGCGCTCTATTAACTTGATCCATTTTTGCAGCTTCAGATTCTAATATGACTGCATTCTTCCGACCATCAGCAATATTGATGTTGGCCTGCCTTTCTCCTGTTAAAAATTGAAGGGCATTATCCTTGAATAAATACTAAAAGATTTCAGTGAATTTAGGTCCCCCCCCCCCCCCCCCCCCCCCCCCCCCCCCCCCCCCC
>QLSR01000273.1:41924-62638 GCA_031780015.1 Citrullus colocynthis
CCCCCCCCCCCCCGGCCGCACGCACACACATGCGTGAGCCCCAACATATGAAATGTGTCATCCTTCTTTGTAACTGTGGCCAACAATTCCCACAGAAACTCGTGAGATATTTAACATTTTAGGTTGGTAGCCATCATAACTTAAACCTATGGCCTCAAAAGCACTCGGATTAACTTGCCAGTTGAACAATCGAATCTATTGATGAGATTTTGATCTACTGAATCTATTAGGCCTATGGAACATTGCAACATTTTATCAAATTCCAGTTAAGATGATTTTAATTGTTCATTACCTTCAGACTCGAGAACTTGAGCTCTCTTTTTACGTTCTGCTTCAGCTTGCATCTCCATTGCTGCTCTCACCCCACGAGGTGGAGAAATATCCCCTGGAAGATAAAAGGGGAAAATAATAATAATAATAATAAACAAAGCCAGCTTTCAAATTTTCACTTGATGATAGAACTATAGTTAAGGGTAATATAGAACGAACTTATTTCATATCGAAGGCATTGCAGTCCCCAGTCCCTTGCAGCTACATTGATAGACTCCTACAGAATGGGCCATTTAAAAGATTACTTACTAATCAGTAAAAACCATTCATTCATTGTCATTCAGGCAATCAAGGCAAAATGCAGTATAAAATAACAACTACAAGAAGAAGAAAATAAGTGTTTCGAAATGCAAATGTTATTCCACAGCAAACAAACACAACCAAAATTGGAGAACAGGTTAGCAAAACTATAAGGAGCATCGAAGGAGGGGAACGTAAAATAAGTACCACTATCTTCTCATTCAGCGTGTCCCTTTCCTCAAAAGTTTTGTCAAGAGTAATCTTCCCAAGCTCGCTACGCATTGTAGTCTGAGCGAGCTGAATAACAGCATATATGGGATTCTCAACTCCATAGGATGCCAGCTTGGGGTCCACAATCTGCAGGGTAACCGAGAGTTAGAGACGTTCTTTTTTCTTTTTTTCTTTTTTTTTTTTTTTTTTCATCTGAAGCGTTGGAATGAAGCATAGAAGAAAAGACAGATCCAGGAAAAGCTTCACCTCATACCTTAACATAAAGCACCCCATCTATCAAAATGCTGACATTGTCCTTTGTGATAGCAGACTGGTCAGGAATAGGAATCGCTTCCTCCTTCAAGGAATGCACGTAGGCAATCCGATCGACAAATGGAATCAGAAAATGAATTCCCGAGGGGAGCGTCTTCACATACTTACCAAATCGTTCGATCACATAAGCCTTCTTCTCGGGGACAATTCGAATACCCCAATTGATAGGAGGAGTAATCTCATAGCTAAGAGAAGGAACACCGGTTAGAAAATCATTGGCTAGAGCGCAGATTAGTTGTATAAATAAAATGGAGAGAATAGAAGGGGGGGGGGGGGGGGGGGAGTATTAGAGACTTCACCTGATGTTGGGATCTCGACCAGTACGAAGATAGCGGATGGTGGTGGCAGAGAAGAGAGGAGGCGAGATCAAAGAAGAAGGTTTGTTGGAGAAGAGAAAGGAAGAAGGCGTCGGAGTCAATGGGGAAAGGGTAGCCGTGGAGAGATGTCTGGAATGGGCAATGAATTGGAGAAATCTAAGGGTTGAAGAAGCATTGGGCTTCAAACTACTCATCATTTCCGGAGCGAATGAGGAAGGACAACAGTAAAGCGAGGAAGGACAAGAGTAAAGCCCTAGTAAATGTAAAACCCCTCAAGGTTTTAGAGCAAGAAGTAGACCCCAGTTCCACCTTTTCTTTCTTGCAGCCGAAGCCTGATGAAGACGAAGAGGTACGCACCTTGACGCCTAACTACTACCACTGCCTCTATTTTTTTTTTTTTTAAAAAATTAATTAATTAATTAATAATAATAATAATATTAATAATATATATTTTTTTTAAAAAATTATTTTAGATGACAAAATTACTAAAAATTGAAATTGCCTATCATCTCTATTTATAGAACACAAATAGTAGTCTTTTGCAATTTGTTGCACATTTAATTTTGCTATATTTGTAAACATTTTGATTCATTTTCAAAAACAACCCTTTATATTTTTTATTTTAGTTGGAAAAATTGCAAAAACCAACTTAAATAATTGTATAAATGGTATCATTTGTATAATTTTGAGCATTCAACTTTTATTATATGTATGTCTAATTTCTAAAATTATTATAAACTTGAGGATCCAATTTGAACACATGTGAAAGTTTAATGGTCCAATTTTTATAAATGAAAGTTTGAGGCTGTAATTATAACTACCACCATACTTTGGTGGTTTTTGCAATTTGTCCATTATTTATTTATTTACCAAAAACATTCAAAACTATACTAGATACGGCGATTTTACCACCATTTTCAATTATCTCCTCCTCCACCATTTTCAACTATACTAGACACAATGTTAATAAGATTTTTCATATTGTGTTTAGGAACGTGATACATACAAATGCTTTAAAACAACTTAGGCCACTTTATTCTAGAAGAAAAGTAATAAATCAAAAGTAATCGAAAAATATTTGGTGTTGTTTACATATGTTCTGTACTCCTACTGACATAGTCCATGTTCAAGTCTGTAATTTAAGAAAATGAAAATTGATTGACAAGCAGAGGGTGATCAATCCAATTGTGCTGGAAAATTATGTGCCTATACCATTACTAATGTTGTTAACATCTCATATATTGTTATTGTCATAGTAAGAAAATGTCACATTCACAATCAAATTTACTGTTATCATTATTGTTAATATTGTTGTTTGACTCTGAATGGTAACGGTAATGGTAACAATAACAATTAATGTGACAGATTCATACTTTTAAGTAAACATGAACAAAAGCAATAATATTAAGTTTGCAATTGAAACCCATTACGATTGATCCATCAATGAAATTTTATCCGATTACACCAATTTTCATTATGAATCCGTAAATGTGGCCTAAATACATACACAATAACCCTTATCCTACAATGTTGACATAAAATGTGAGAAAAAAAATCTTAAACTACCTTCTTTTTTTTTACATATTTCAATCATTTGTTTCACTAATGTGAAAGTGTATTGTAATTTTGTTGTTCGCGTGAAAAAAAAAATATATTTTATCTACCTTAAATACATTGGTTACATGCAGAAAATTATAACTTATATATAAAGTTTTTAAATTAACATTTCAATTGAATGTTAAAAATTTGGAAATACATACGTAATTGAATGTTTGAACGAAAAAGTTAAGTAAACAATGGTAGTCAACAGAAAATCAAACTTCTTTATATCCCAAAAAATTGCATATAATACCTCTGACTTAATAACTCAATTTGACACCCCAAATACAAAAACAGAATTGTTGTTTTATAAGTTAAGAATTACCTTCCATGTATTACTATATATTCAACCTACCTGGAAGAGTACACTATATTTGGCTAATTATTGTTTTATGAACGAACTTCAAATGTCCATTCAAGGTCTTACTTTATTTTAGTTACTTTACCGTCATTCCCCAAACTTTACGTATATAAATAAATATGGGAAGTCAAGTATGATACTAGAGTTTTTTTTTTTTTTTCATTATCAAAATACTGCAATAAAATAAGCATCTCAATTGCATAGAACTGAGTCCCATATGATCTATATGTTCCTTAATATAACTTAGATGCTAAGCCCTTTGTCAATGGATTTGCAATCATTGACTTAGTGTCAATATGTTAGATGAACATCTCACTAGACTTGACATGCTCTCTAATCACTAAGTACTTAATATCGAATGTCTATATGTAAGCATGTAATCTTTCGGTTTTTGAAGATAACGCATCACTTTCTTTGTAGCTCTCTATTGATCCATGCCTAGGTTACTTTGGTATCTTCCCAACATTTCCCTTGCAAATGCTATATTAGATCTAGTACAAACTTAAGCATATATCAAGCTTCCTACTACAAAAGCATAAAAAATGTTGTCACTTGTTCCCTTTCAAGGTCAGTCATTGAGCATTGACTCAAATTAAATTGGTCACTTTTAATTATAGGTGTCAAACTAGATGAACAGTCTTTCATACTAAATTTTAAAAACTTTATTGATATAGGTTTCTTGAGGCAATCCTAATAGCCTTTGAGCTCTATTTCTTTTAATTTTATGTTTCTTTGTCTCTTGTAATTTTATGTTAATGATATAAGAAGCTTCACCCATATCTTGCATATTAAAACTTTTTTTTTAATAGAAATTGTTTCACTCCATAAAGCAAGACCAAATCACTTGAAACAAGCAAGACGTCATCTATATATAGGATTAAGAAAATGATTTTGCTCCCACTAACCTTATGGTATATACATTGATCCATAATATATGTTTCTTGGCAAGAGGGTTGCTTTTAACTCATATATTATATTGATCTTTTTAAGTTTACATACCAAGTCACTGTTTTCACTTGAGGCGAACCCTTCTTTCATGTATACCTCTTCCTCTAAATCTTCATTTAAGAAGGAAGTTTGTTTTCACATCTATTTGATTTGGTGTAAGTGGTTTACTTTCATAATATATATATTAAAAAAAAAAAATTGAATTGGCCTCCTATTATCTTGTTAATGGCCCACTACCCAAAAATATATCCCTCAAGTTATGGGTGGTTATATAGTTATTTTTTTATTTTTTTTATTTTTTAATACTTATATTTCATCTTATTCTTCTCGATGGAAGGAGAATCTAGAAAGAGATTTTTATAGAAAACTTAAGAGTCTCTAGCCTACCAAAAGAAGCTTTCCATCAAGACACAAACTAATGCATTAGACAGGCTAGCAACAGTATGATCTACTTTTAATTGATTTTCAAATTTGATTATTGTAGTTGGAGGTATGTAATCTTTCATTTCGTATCAGAGTTCCTTCTAGTCTAGTTTTTAATTTGCTTTTATTGCTGGCATGTGTTGGTGTTTATGTTTGTTGTTTTTAAGCGTGATCTTTTCTACCTTTAAAGTTTGATGTTGTATTGGTGGAATTATTCTATGTTTTTATGTGTTATTGTATATATTTTGGTGATTGTGTACCTTTCGGTGGACGCGGAGCCAACGAGTTCAGGATGCCACAACCAAGTTGGCGTGGATCCAAGATTTTGAATAGCCAAGGTCTTTGGGTCTAGGGCTAGTTTTTGTTGTTTTTGATGTTGAAACGGTTTGCTCCCGAAGAGCCTAGACCGGTCGGTAATGCCGTTGAATGAACGAAGACTTCCTTTATCCAATGCTGTTTCAATATTGAAACTCTTTTCTTTCCTATTCTTCCGGCTCGATGCTAACTAAAGTCCGAAGGACGACCAAGGTTTTCCCTTCTTCTTAGTCTTCGGCTTTCACTGGATTCACTACTCTAAGTGAAGGAACCCGAGAGGTTCGAAGACGCTCGACTGTAAAGGAGAGGAAGAAGCAAATAAAGCAAGGGGAAGAAAATCAGCTATGCCATTTAGCTGTTGGAGTACGGGCACCCGCTGTATGTGAAAAAGAGTGACTCACCCTTTTTGGTCCAAAGAACGAGAGTGGGCTTCCTTAAGTCCGTTGTTCCTCAGTAGCTCAGTGGTCTTTTTATGCTGGAACTTTTTCTAACTAGAAATTGAAGAAATAAGAGAAGAAAGCGTTTTAAGTATAGTAGGTTTTTTCTCTGCTAAATTATGAACTTTTTTATATGAGTTCTTTATTCTACTTGAATTAGTTTTTAAATTTTTACTGTCTTTTTAATTTTGAAAATTTATTTTTGATATTCTGTGTATTTATACATAATGATACTGTATTTTATTTATACGAAATCAGGTATTTCATATTATCATATTAATAAAGATTAAGGTGGGTTTAATGAATTAGAGCTAAATTGAATTTAAACAAAAGTACATTCAGCAATCACTTTAGCACGATTTCAATAAGTAGCAACAAAAATAGGGTAGAAANATTGATATAGGTTTCTTGAGGCAATCCTAATAGCCTTTGAGCTCTATTTCTTTTAATTTTATGTTTCTTTGTCTCTTGTAATTTTATGTTAATGATATAAGAAGCTTCACCCATATCTTGCATATTAAAACTTTTTTTTTAATAGAAATTGTTTCACTCCATAAAGCAAGACCAAATCACTTGAAACAAGCAAGACGTCATCTATATATAGGATAAAGAAAATGATTTTGCTCCCACTAACCTTATGGTATATACATTGATCCATAATATATGTTTCTTGGCAAGAGGGTTGCTTTTAACTCATATATTATATTGATCTTTTTAAGTTTACATACCAAGTCACTGTTTTCACTTGAGGCGAACCCTTCTTTCATGTATACCTCTTCCTCTAAATCTTCATTTAAGAAGGAAGTTTGTTTTCACATCTATTTGATTTGGTGTAAGTGGTTTACTTTCATAATATATATATTAAAAAAAAAAAATTGAATTGGCCTCCTATTATCTTGTTAATGGCCCACTACCCAAAAATATATCCCTCAAGTTATGGGTGGTTATATAGTTATTTTTTTATTTTTTTTATTTTTTAATACTTATATTTCATCTTATTCTTCTCGATGGAAGGAGAATCTAGAAAGAGATTTTTATAGAAAACTTAAGAGTCTCTAGCCTACCAAAAGAAGCTTTCCATCAAGACACAAACTAATGCATTAGACAGGCTAGCAACAGTATGATCTACTTTTAATTGATTTTCAAATTTGATTATTGTAGTTGGAGGTATGTAATCTTTCATTTCGTATCAGAGTTCCTTCTAGTCTAGTTTTTAATTTGCTTTTATTGCTGGCATGTGTTGGTGTTTATGTTTGTTGTTTTTAAGCGTGATCTTTTCTACCTTTAAAGTTTGATGTTGTATTGGTGGAATTATTCTATGTTTTTATGTGTTATTGTATATATTTTGGTGATTGTGTACCTTTCGGTGGACGCGGAGCCAACGAGTTCAGGATGCCACAACCAAGTTGGCGTGGATCCAAGATTTTGAATAGCCAAGGTCTTTGGGTCTAGGGCTAGTTTTTGTTGTTTTTGATGTTGAAACGGTTTGCTCCCGAAGAGCCTAGACCGGTCGGTAATGCCGTTGAATGAACGAAGACTTCCTTTATCCAATGCTGTTTCAATATTGAAACTCTTTTCTTTCCTATTCTTCCGGCTCGATGCTAACTAAAGTCCGAAGGACGACCAAGGTTTTCCCTTCTTCTTAGTCTTCGGCTTTCACTGGATTCACTACTCTAAGTGAAGGAACCCGAGAGGTTCGAAGACGCTCGACTGTAAAGGAGAGGAAGAAGCAAATAAAGCAAGGGGAAGAAAATCAGCGATGCCATTTAGCTGTTGGAGTACGGGCACCCGCTGTATGTGAAAAAGAGTGACTCACCCTTTTTGGTCCAAAGAACGAGAGTGGGCTTCCTTAAGTCCGTTGTTCCTCAGTAGCTCAGTGGTCTTTTTACGCTGGAACTTTTTCTAACTAGAAATTGAAGAAATAAGAGAAGAAAGCGTTTTAAGTATAGTAGGTTTTTTCTCTGCTAAATTATGAACTTTTTTATATGAGTTCTTTATTCTACTTGAATTCTTGATTCTGAGATTTAATATTTTGTTTTAAGTTTTTAAATTTTTACTGTCTTTTTAATTTTGAAAATTTATTTTTGATATTCTGTGTATTTATACATAATGATACTGTATTTTATTTATACGAAATCAGGTATTTCATATTATCATATTAATAAAGATTAAGGTGGGTTTAATGAATTAGAGCTAAATTGAATTTAAACAAAAGTACATTCAGCAATCACTTTAGCACGATTTCAATAAGTAGCAACAAAAATAGGGTAGAAAAAAAACATTTGACAAAAATAGGTGGCAAAATTGTGAACTAGGTATACAAGTTCCAAAAATCGTGGATAGAGTTCACGCTTACACTAAAACCTGGTCCACGGTTTATAAGTAAACGTGGACCAAGTCGTTCCAAAAATCGTGGATTGAGTCCACGCTTACACTAATGAAATCGTAAACTTGGTCCACGGTTTCTAAGTAAACGCGTACCACCCATATGGTGTCGCCACCATGTCCTAGGGTTGCCATAGGAGTTGTGGACCCCATCCACGAGTAGCTGTAAAACATGGACCGCCTCCACACAACACCCATTAGATCCCTTTTTCTCTCAAGCTTTAGTCGTCCGCTGCTATCCATTGCTATCTGTCGCCTTCCTCCACCGTGCTATTGTTTGCCACTGCCATCCACTGTTGCCCTCAAGCCGGCCACTGTTGTTGAAGATATTTTTTTTTTTTAACTAGGATAATATTTTAGATCAATATCTAAATTTTTCTCTTTTTTGCATGTGCCTTAATAGATATAATTTTCACACATTTTATGTTAATTTTTATGTGATATTTTGGATGATAATATTCTAGATATAGACNTCATCTTATTCTTCTCGATGGAAGGAGAATCTAGAAAGAGATTTTTATAGAAAACTTAAGAGTCTCTAGCCTACCAAAAGAAGCTTTCCATCAAGACACAAACTAATGCATTAGACAGGCTAGCAACAGTATGATCTACTTTTAATTGATTTTCAAATTTGATTATTGTAGTTGGAGGTATGTAATCTTTCATTTCGTATCAGAGTTCCTTCTAGTCTAGTTTTTAATTTGCTTTTATTGCTGGCATGTGTTGGTGTTTATGTTTGTTGTTTTTAAGCGTGATCTTTTCTACCTTTAAAGTTTGATGTTGTATTGGTGGAATTATTCTATGTTTTTATGTGTTATTGTATATATTTTGGTGATTGTGTACCTTTCGGTGGACGCGGAGCCAACGAGTTCAGGATGCCACAACCAAGTTGGCGTGGATCCAAGATTTTGAATAGCCAAGGTCTTTGGGTCTAGGGCTAGTTTTTGTTGTTTTTGATGTTGAAACGGTTTGCTCCCGAAGAGCCTAGACCGGTCGGTAATGCCGTTGAATGAACGAAGACTTCCTTTATCCAATGCTGTTTCAATATTGAAACTCTTTTCTTTCCTATTCTTCCGGCTCGATGCTAACTAAAGTCCGAAGGACGACCAAGGTTTTCCCTTCTTCTTAGTCTTCGGCTTTCACTGGATTCACTACTCTAAGTGAAGGAACCCGAGAGGTTCGAAGACGCTCGACTGTAAAGGAGAGGAAGAAGCAAATAAAGCAAGGGGAAGAAAATCAGCTATGCCATTTAGCTGTTGGAGTACGGGCACCCGCTGTATGTGAAAAAGAGTGACTCACCCTTTTTGGTCCAAAGAACGAGAGTGGGCTTCCTTAAGTCCGTTGTTCCTCAGTAGCTCAGTGGTCTTTTTATGCTGGAACTTTTTCTAACTAGAAATTGAAGAAATAAGAGAAGAAAGCGTTTTAAGTATAGTAGGTTTTTTCTCTGCTAAATTATGAACTTTTTTATATGAGTTCTTTATTCTACTTGAATTAGTTTTTAAATTTTTACTGTCTTTTTAATTTTGAAAATTTATTTTTGATATTCTGTGTATTTATACATAATGATACTGTATTTTATTTATACGAAATCAGGTATTTCATATTATCATATTAATAAAGATTAAGGTGGGTTTAATGAATTAGAGCTAAATTGAATTTAAACAAAAGTACATTCAGCAATCACTTTAGCACGATTTCAATAAGTAGCAACAAAAATAGGGTAGAAAAAAAACATTTGACAAAAATAGGTGGCAAAATTGTGAACTAGGTATACAAGTTCCAAAAATCGTGGATAGAGTTCACGCTTACACTAAAACCTGGTCCACGGTTTATAAGTAAACGTGGACCAAGTCGTTCCAAAAATCGTGGATTGAGTCCACGCTTACACTAATGAAATCGTAAACTTGGTCCACGGTTTCTAAGTAAACGCGTACCACCCATATGGTGTCGCCACCATGTCCTAGGGTTGCCATAGGAGTTGTGGACCCCATCCACGAGTAGCTGTAAAACATGGACCGCCTCCACACAACACCCATTAGATCCCTTTTTCTCTCAAGCTTTAGTCGTCCGCTGCTATCCATTGCTATCTGTCGCCTTCCTCCACCGTGCTATTGTTTGCCACTGCCATCCACTGTTGCCCTCAAGCCGGCCACTGTTGTTGAAGATATTTTTTTTTTTTAACTAGGATAATATTTTAGATCAATATCTAAATTTTTCTCTTTTTTGCATGTGCCTTAATAGATATAATTTTCACACATTTTATGTTAATTTTTATGTGATATTTTGGATGATAATATTCTAGATATAGACATAAAATATTTTTTTCACACATATTTTTTTATTTTCCAAGATTTTTGACTGATTTTCTTTTTAAAGATTCTAGACCAATTCTTAACCACCAAATATTTTAAGATTTTGTGTGAAAATATTTAGGTGGGATTTGTTGGCATTGGATGGGTTAGACATCCTAAGCCCAACCCTTATTTGGAGCCAGGATCTAGGAAGTCATCGTATCCTTTTTCTTTTTCTTTTTTTTTTTTTTTTTCAAACCCATGGGTTACCCTTTCTTTTTTTTTTTTTTTCTTCTCTAATTTAATTTAGGAAATTAACTAGCCAACTTTCAGAACCACCTCAAATGACCATCGTTGGTCACCACTAGTGATTGCCGCTAACCAACTCCCAACTGTCGTGACCAACTCCGGTGGCCACCTCCAATGATTACCGCTGACGACTCCTCCCCCTTTCCCGCACTAGCGAACTTCCGGCCAACATTCAACTGCCACCTTAGGCGACCCACCGACCAACCTTGAAAAACATTAATAAAGGGTAATTGCATTGAATAACACTTTTAGGGATAATAATTAGGTGTACAGCAACATTTTAATATAGCAAAATCTATCAATAATAGACTCTATCACTAATAGACTTCTATCAGTGATATGGCCTATCAGCGATATATCATGCTATTAATATGGTCTATCATTGATAGACTTTGAAAGCAAAATCTAAATTTCGCTATATTTGCATTTGTTTTTGCATTGTGCTATATCTGCAAATATTTTGAACTTGATTGCTATATTTACAACTACCCCTTAAAAACACTCTTAGTATATAACAAACCAAACAAACTTATATATAAAAACACTTTTAAAAAAAAGTTGCCAAACACACGTTTTTATTTTAAGGATTTCTTTTTTTTTTAATCAAAAGTGCTTAAATAAAAATAATTAGATATATTTATTTAGGCTATATGTATAGAAAACCCTGATTTAATATAATAACATTTTCATTTTTTTTGTTGGTCAATTTAACTAGCTGGAAGATTTAGAATCATTTTTTTAATGTGAAGGTTTAAAATGTTGGAAAATAAACATACATAATATATATTAATGAATTTATGATTTTTTATTCATAATATTTAAACTAGGTATTTTTCGTTGGCCAATTTAATTAGTGGAGTTATCCATAGTTAATAAATGTTGATTTAATTAATTAAAGAGTGCATCAGTGGGACTTAAGGAGTGACCCACTAATCCTCTAATGAACACATTAGAGGATCAGTGAAACTTAAGAAGAAAGAAACAATTGTAGTGGTAAAACGATAATTTTGACCATGCTGTAATTACGAGCAATTTGTGAAGGGTCGACTTATTGATGACTGGTTATATCAATAGACACAAAAATATATTTGCCGTGTGAATAGTGTAGCTGTGGATCTTTAGTGGAGTGACCCACAGTTAATGAATGTTGATTTAATTAATTAAAGAGTTTAACTAATTTAATCTCAAATCATTGGAACTTCTAATCTATAGGTCCATTAGGTCCCCTTGCTAGCTCACTAAGGGTAAAACAAGGATCCGTTAATTTTGGAATAATTTGAATTGATCAAATTATTTAAAGGAAATTTTATATTAATAAGGATTAATACAAAGTATAATACATAGTGATATAGTTGATTATAAATATGATTTATAATTAAAACTATATAATATAAGAGAGAATAATATTTGGATGAAATTCAAATATTAATTAAAAACGAATAGATTTTATATTAAAACTACATAGCAAAATTAATATGAATCCGATTCATATAAAAACTATACGTTATGAGGGAGATATACATTTAATATGATTTAATGCAATTTAAAATTAATTAATTAATCATTTTTGTTATTTTTAAGTTGGTTTTGAGTTTGAAAGTCACTAGGACACTTAAACACTAATTAGTCAACTTTCAAAATGGGAAAATAGATGGTCCAACGTTCAAAAATTGTTGGGGAAAGGACATAGAGGGAATGAACCTTCAAATACTTAGGTATTTTTTAAAATTAAATTTCAAAATTATGTTGTGGCTATCTGAAAAGCAGTCAAAAAGTGCTTTTTATCCTTTTAAATTAGGGATGTTTTTATTATATTTCATGTGTTTGTCAGTGCTTTTCAAGTTAGTATGGCAAAAATTAAGTGTCAAGGGATAAAAAGACCAAACCAAGCCAAAATTGAGCGAAAACGGAAGAAAATGTAAAAAAACCATAGCTGCAAGGCAGCGTAGCCGAGAGCGTTGTTGCGCTGCCCTCTGCCCTCTCGACCCGAGAGCATCAAAATCTGG
The DNA here is from genome assembly GCA_031780015.1 of Citrullus colocynthis. Lineage (NCBI taxonomy): Eukaryota > Viridiplantae > Streptophyta > Magnoliopsida > Cucurbitales > Cucurbitaceae > Citrullus > Citrullus colocynthis. The sequence continues at coordinate 54,429 of QLSR01000273.1, forward strand.
AGGGCAGGATAGCGTCGTGTTGCTTGGGGGAAGCGTCGTTACTCGGGGGTAGGCATCTATGACAAACAACATCGCGACCTTACCCAAGGGTGTCGCTACACTGCGTTTTAATGATGGACAGCGTTGTTGCGCTCTTGGCTAACTATCCTAAATTAAAAAATCTACAATTTTGGAAAGAATTTTGGGCGGCCAAGTCTATAAATTGAGGGGCTCCAACAACCCTAATCACACACTAGAGAGCCTCAAAGAGTGAGTGTAAAGAAGAGAGCAAAGTGCTTGAAAGAGAGTTTGATGTTGATTCGAGTTTCCGACGTGAAAATCAAGGACGTCTTGGCAGTTCCTCCTCAATCAAGATCTTCTTTACCGTAGAGTTTTCCTTTTTTTACACTATTTCTATGCTGGAAATTGTCTTGAACATGTTGTCTAAAGCTATAAGTGGCTAAACTTTTTAGTTTTAGGGTCTTGATGAATTGTTTATGAAATTATGCTAATGTCGTAGACTTTTCATGGATTGTTGTAATGAGAATGTTTTTCATTGTTATTGTGTTTAATTCTTGTTGATTGGCCATCAACATAAGTATTATGCACCTGATAAATTTTCGTCTATTGTCACTCAACAAGATATTGATGATGTAATTCATCATCAACAACACTTTGGGTTCCTATACCTCATTGTGGCTGACGTGAGAGAAGACAACCATCGTGTGACACATGATCAGTTTCCATTGACTTGTAATTGATGGTTTTGACTTTAGATGTATTTTTTTTTACTTAGATATAATTTGATTAATCATTTTTCTTATCATGTGTCAGACTATATGTTTTTAATGTTTTCTAAGTATCAACAAAATAAAGAAAAAGAGATTAAACTTCACTGGCAACATTTAGATTTAATTTTAATTTTTTAAAAAATGACTTACTCTTGGACAGGGTCCACAAATTCCACCTTAATTATTGGACTAGGTTCACGAGTAATGCCATGTGGCAGATGACATGAAGTTATTTTGATCAAATTGAACTTGCATGAATTCGTGGACTGGGTCTACGATTTCCTTAAGAAACTTGTGAACCTCATACATAATTTTTTCACCTATTTTTTTCAATACTTTTAATCTAACTTTAAATGAGGCATATTTTTCTATTACCACATTATTTTTAGAATATAAGTTTTCCACACAACTCTATTTTTGTCATTGTTTTGAAAAACTATATTATTTGTGAAATTAACCCCTTTAGTCCAATTATATCAAACCACACGAGCAATTAAAAGGTCAAGACAACTATATTAGCATTTAACCCTTGCGTTAAAACAGAGAGACCGTTTAACCCATTCTATGTACCAAGTAATATGAGAAAGAAAAAAGAACAAATGCTACAACGCCTAAATTGAGCAACAAAATCTTGTGGTGGATTGGCGGAGGATAATGGAAAATAATATAAAAGGAGAATGAAAATCATATATAAGCTAGAAATGAAGTAAATAACACAAAAATTCAAAGCAACATTGGAATTACTTAGAACTATGTGTAGAAGATAAAAGTTATTATTATTTCACCTCTTATTTTCATTTTAAAATACATTATTAATCATTTACCCGATTAATTTGTTGATATTAGATACCACGTCAATTCACGTAAATAAAATTTTAAGTAATGTCATATGTGTCTTTCAATTTTTATATATGTATTAGAAATTTCATTTTATTTTAACGAAAAAGACCACTTATAGATATTTTTTTGATCAAATGTAAAAATAAAAATTTTCAAAATTTAAGAGACACAAATGAAACTTACTCGAATATAATGTGTGTAAGTAATTTAATATATATTTTAGATAGTGCAACCACTAATCTCATATTTCTCTCCTTCACACAAAACATATCTTTTAAAAATAAATTACTACGTAATAATTAATTTTATTGGATGTGTTGCACGATGGATAGTGTAGCCCATAATCCACCGAATTTTTTTTATTTGGTAGTAGGACATCTTACTCATAAATTTTGGGTACATATAGTTATTTTTAAATATAGTAAAATAAGTTAAAATATTTATAAATGTATCAAAATATCAACGATAGATAGTGTGGTAAATCACGATAGACTACTATTATTTATTGCTGTCTATTAGTGATAGACTTACAGTGACATTTCACCATATTTAAAAATATTTTAAGTCGTTTAAAACAATTACTCTATTTATATCATATACCTACATTTACATTTAAAAGGGTGCAATAATATTCGCAATCTCTAAGGTAAGTGAGTTATATAGATTTAATGGGTCCCAGGTGTGAGGCCGTCCTGAATCCAACCTCTATGGCTTGGCCTTTTCACAACTCACATACTCCCCCATTTTTAGAGTCTCAAATAATGGGATATATATATATATATATGATGTAATCCATATCCCATTCCCAGGTGAGCTAAAATGGGACAAGCTTCACTTTACCGCTCACAAAAGACACTCTCTTAAAACTATAGCAGTCAAGTAGATTTCAGTTTAGTATAAACCGTGTGATGAGAGGGAAAATTAATTGAAAGAGAGAGAATAAAGAAAGAGGAACAAATTCCCAAATTTGTTTGGTTGTTTCTTTGCGTGTTTAAGAAAAGAAACAGACATTTTTANGATCCACCGAATTTTTTTTATTTGGTAGTAGGAAATCTTACTCATAAATTTTGGGTACATATAGTTATTTTTAAATATAGTAAAATAAGTTAAAATATTTATAAATGTATCAAAATATCAACGATAGATAGTGTGGTAAATCACGATAGACTACTATTATTTATTGCTGTCTATTAGTGATAGACTTACAGTGACATTTCACCATATTTAAAAATATTTTAAGTCGTTTAAAACAATTACTCTATTTATATCATATACCTACATTTACATTTAAAAGGGTGCAATAATATCCGCAATCTCTAAGGTAAGTGAGTTATATAGATTTAATGGGTCCCAGGTGTGAGGCCGTCCTGAATCCAACCTCTATGGCTTGGCCTTTTCACAACTCACATACTCCCCCATTTTTAGAGTCTCAAATAATGGGATATATATATATATATGATGTAATCCATATCCCATTCCCAGGTGAGCTAAAATGGGACAAGCTTCACTTTACCGCTCACAAAAGACACTCTCTTAAAACTATAGCAGTCAAGTAGATTTCAGTTTAGTATAAACCGTGTGATGAGAGGGAAAATTAATTGAAAGAGAGAGAATAAAGAAAGAGGAACAAATTCCCAAATTTGTTTGGTTGTTTCTTTGCGTGTTTAAGAAAAGAAACAGACATTTTTATGCGCTGTGGTGGGGTTGTGTATATTAATATATAAATGAAGCTATAGCTAGGTAGAGCAGTGTGTGTGTGTGTGTGTGTGTGTGCATGTATGTTTGGTTTCAGCAAACGCAATATAATGGGTGAGAATAAAGTAGAGAAATTGTTGATGGCTTGTCGTCCCATTCTCGCCATGTTGGCTGTCCAAATATTTGCCATCGGAATGCAACTTCTGAGCAAAGTTATTCTCAATCATGGCACCTTCATTTTTGCACTCATGGCCTACCGTCATCTTGTTGCTACTCTCTGCGTTGCACCCTTTGCTTTCTTCTTCGAAAGGTCTGCAGTTGTGTTCGTATTATTACAGTATTAATATATATATATATATATATATATATCCTTAAATCTTTACATTTAATTATAGAACCATGTGTATGTGTGTTTTGATAATGTTGCTGCTTGTACTACTACGTAATTAACCTTCTCACTCCATTCTCGTGCTAATTTGGTTGCAGAGGAAACGCAAACAAGTTGAGCTGCCGGATTTTCTTTTGGCTTTTTCTTAGTGCCTTCACCGGGTACCACTACCACAAACTCATGCATCACTCAATACACTCAAAACTACATTATTATTATTATTATTATTATTATTATTATTATTATTATGCATTGCATTCATATCATCAACTTCTCTCCTCTTCTCTTCTGTGTTTTCCTTTTTTTTTTTCCCAAGATGAGTATGGTTGAACTGATATTTTGATTTTGAAATTAGGAGTTTGATTTTTCAAAAGAAAAAGAAAACATTTTTTTTCTTCCCTGGTTGTTTGCCCATGTTTTGGGTGGTTATTCAAAGTGGCATTTTCTTATCTTTAATTAATTATTTTTCACCTTCAACCTGATATAACATATCGAGAAATATTTGGTTGCAACTTGGGTTACATTGAAAAAAAACTTAGGTGCAATGAAAATATATATAAAATGGTGTGACTAAAAATTGGGGAGCCAAAATCATAGAAATTTGTCATGTGGCAATTTATTTTTTTCTTTATTATTATTGTTATTATTATTTTGAGTAAAAAAAGAAAGAGAGCATGAGATAAGTTGCACCCATAGTATCAAATTTTTATTGCCGATATCTTCATGTTTTATGGACTCGAAATAGATATGAGGTCTTGAATCGATATTTACATTATATTATAAAAAAAAATCTATGGAACATAAAAGAAAAAAAGTAATAAAATCTTACTAATATAAATAAGAGACATGTTAAATTTTTTTTTTAATAAAAAAATGTTTATATATGAATTTAAATTTTATTTTTGAATTGTTTGTTTTTACATCTTCTAAAACTATCCATCGAAATTGACACCATCGATCAAAATTTTAAGACCTATTCATTCTCGTTGAGATCAATACTTTAAACCTTAGACGATGCAGCTAATGATTATTGTAACATATGTAAGAATAATTGACATGAAAGTGGTCATAAATGAATAAGGCAAATAGTTAGATGATAGTAACATGCAGATTGATATTTATTACATGCAGGATAACAGCGGCAATGGGACTGTACTACTATGGTCTACGAGACACGACAGCTACTTATGCTACCAACTTCCTCAACTTGATTCCCGTAGTGACATTTGTAATCTCCTCCATCCTGAGGTATATTTGTATAACATGCATGCCCCACACCACCCCCTGTACAATAGGCGCTGAAGATATATAATAATAATAATAATAATAATAATGATGTTTTGTAGGATGGAAAAAGTGAGGTTAAAGAGAAGAACAGGGCAAGTAACGGTAGTGGGAGCAATTTTGTGTGTTGGGGGAGCATTAATTACGAGTCTTTACAAAGGAAAAGGATTCCACATTGGTCATCACCATCATGTTAATAATAATAGTAACAATAATAATAACAACAATGGTTTGAAATCTAATATGGAGGCGGGTGGTCGTCACTGGGGACGAGGTACCCTCCTGCTTATCGGCAGCTGCTTCTCTTATGCTACATGGTTTGTTGTCCAAGTAAGTATTATTATTATTATTATTATTATTATTATTATTATTATATGACATGTTATCATTGAATATAAACTGTAATAATTAATAATAATAATAATAATAATGAGGCTGCCCACTGCACACTACAGGTGAAGTTGCTCAAAGTGCTTCCTTCAAACTACTTGGCCACTATGCTAACATGTGTCATAGCATGCATTCAGTCAACACTGCTTGGCTTGTGCCTCGACACCAACAAGGCCTCTTGGAAGTTGGGTTGGGATCTGCAGCTCCTCACCATTTTCTACTCGGTACTATTAATTATTACTAACAATACACGCTTAATTGATATTAATTAGTTCTGAATTTATTTATTAGTACAACAGGGTTGCTAAGCTAAGTTTGTTTAGGGAGCACTGGCGACAGCAGCTAGTTTTTGCTTGACTACATGGGCAATTTCAATCCAAGGACCCACTTTCCCTCCCATGTTCAACCCTCTCACTCTAATCTTTGTGGCAATCTCAGAAGCCATCATGCTTGGGGAGGAGATTCAAGTTGGCAAGTACGTAGGGTAGTATAGGACTACAAAATATATAATAATAATAAAATTAATTAATTAGGTAGGTTGGTTTAATTTTGGATGGTGTGTGTTTGCATTATTGCAGCATATTGGGGACGGGTGTGATGGTAGCGGGGCTGTACTGTTTTCTGTGGGGTAAGACAAAGGAGATGAAGAAGATGAACAAATTGGCGCATCTTCCGAGATCAACAGCTGCACTCGCAATTGATCAAACACCAACCACTTCTGAGCCTCCCTCTCCCCACTCACCACCTCATCTACTCCCAACCGCTTCACCCACTAACAATTAATTAATTAATTAATTTCTCAATTCAAATTTGTAATCGGAATTAATTGTTATGTGCGTATTTATTTATTTATTTATTTATTTTTCTCTACTTAGCTTCCCCACTTCCTTTTATTCTCCTCTCACTCTGCCTTTTCCCTAACTCTCTCTCCCCCTCTATTCTCACTTTCCTTTTCACTCCCTTTCCTTTGCCTTTTCCTTCCTTCTGTTACTGAGAATTAAGCTCTCACTTTTCCCCTCTCCATCTCTCTCTTCACATTCGTAACTATATACCAAAACCTTCTCCACCAAATTACACTTCAAACCATACATTTTTGGAGCTTATTGCTCATTTCAAAATTGCAGAGTAAGACCATGGTTTTTTCTTTTTTAAATCAATAAAGAATATATTCTTAATTATATAGATTTTGTATAATTAACTATATATATATTTGAAAAAAAATAAAATATAATAAAATAAATCAAAATATTTAAAAAACATTAAACAATAGATAATGATAGACACTATCAGATAGATGGTAAGAAACCATAATTATTTCTCTTTAAAATAGCTTATGGAAGTCGAAATTTGCTTACCCAACTTGGCTACAAGCATTCTTTTGCTTCCACCATTTCTCTTCTTTCTTATTTTCTTCCATTTTCCTCTCCTTTCTCCTATCTTTCCTACTATTTTCTCTTTTCTTTCCTATTTTTGTCCTCTTGTAATTTTCTATGTATAGTTTGGGCCATTTAGTAATTATTTTGTTAAAATTAAGTCTGTTACCTCTTTCGTTTCATATAATGATGGACATCTTTCTTAAATACAAGGTTGAATTTTTAGCTAAATTTAAAAAACAAACACAAATTTTTAGAAGCTATTTTTCTTAAATTTCAAAATTTAACTTGATTTTTTAAACAATTGATAAGAACTAGATAACTAAGAAAGAAATTTGAAGAAGTAGGAGTATCTATAAATTTAATTTAAAAAATATAAAATATAAAACCAAATAAACCAAATAATTATGAGGAGATCTTCCACTTTTTTTTTAATTAATGACGTGGCTTCTAAACTTTCTATTTTTTTTTTTTTTTCTTTCTCATTTTCATAACTATCTCATCCTTATCCAAATTATTTATGATCTTTTCTTCGAGTGACTTCAATCAAGCCACGCTTTTTATCCTCTAAGTAGGATTTGAACCCACGAATATTTCAAATATATCAATCCTATTTATAACCAAATTCCAAGAAATTGTAAGTAAGTCTTACAAATTGTTACCACCTTTTTTAGAATTTTACCTTAGAAATTCAAAACTTATTTGTAGGCTTGTCACGTGCTTAAGGACGGCAGAGGGTGTTCCAAAATCCAAAGTTGAACAGAAAGAGCAAGTCTAAAGAGTTCATATTTGAAGCATCTAACCATCTTGATCATCTTTTTCACCAAGCATTAATTGTCCCCACCTTCATGCTTGATTCTAAGCTTCTTTCCAAATCATACAACATCAAATAACAATAAACAAAATACCAAGTGGTAATCACAGTTTTGTAGTACAAGTGAGAGTTTTGGTTTAAGAACTTTTCCGAATGAGAGTGATTTAATTAGAACAAAAAGTTTTTATAATCTACTAATTGTAAATAAAAAATATACAAACAAAGAACAATTACGTATTAGGTGAAATGGATGTACAAAATTGTTGGAAAGAGAACGAAATGAGTAAACTTTGATCTTATCCTTTTTGTGTGCTACTAAAACTTAGTATTACATATTTTAAGAGATTTTATACAGATTTGTTAGAGCTATTTTGATTCGTAGTTTGAAGAACTTTCTTTTCTTCAAAACCACTAGAAAAGACAAGTGGGTGAGCCAATTTTCCATTAGAAGCTTGTGATAAAGTTTCATGTGTGAATATGAAGGCCAAGAAGTGGACAATTGTAACATGTTGGCATAAACAAGTGCATGCATGTATATTTCTCGATCTCTATAATATGTCCAATCTCTCTATTTAATTGGTTTGGTTTGGTCGATTGTGATGAACACTCCTACTTTAATGTGTGTTGTCATATTTAAAAAAAAAAAAAAAAAAAAA
>QLSR01000276.1:15334-32072 GCA_031780015.1 Citrullus colocynthis
AAAAGAAATGAGAATTGGGTACATGCACAGTTCGTATCTCAAAGTTTCTAAAAGGACACCTAAGCATGGCTTCTCAGCTCAAAACAAAGACAAAAAGTGCCAAAGTGACAGTTCCAACCTCAGCTCATCATATAGAGTGCATACAAAGTGACATACATACTATTCCACAAATGACACAAGTTTAGTTAGCTAGGTAGCATGCTTTCAATATGCACAACCGATTAAAAAGAAATGAGAATTTGGTACATGTTTTGACTCATCCATATACCTCCACTCCCTTCTTCACAATAAACCCTCTTTTGATTCTGGCTTCACATAACCATCCCAACCTAAGTTCTCAGCAGCTTTTGCTCTTCTTCGGTGTTTTGTGGCATTTTCACCATTTTGCAATATTTTCCCTTAACAGTACATAAGTTTCAGCTGTGTGGTTTTTCTTTATTGTGACTTGGTTTTGCTTCCATCTCATGTAGATTTTTCTTATGTTTTACGTCTCTAATTTCCTACCCTTCTTTATGAATATAGTTTTTTTCAACTGTTGTAACACTAATAGAATAATGTACATATCCAACAAATCTTCCTTGAATTTTTTATCCATTTCCAAGGATGAGCATGCTCTAATTCCAATATTCTAGGAACGAATTCATGTTTTTATTAAAANAAAAAAGGACGGAAAATGTTACCTTTTCATTATCAATTATCACAAGATCCCGTGGCCATAGCAACCTTTCATCTCGATAGATTACATGTAGGACATTGGGTGCTGTTTGCATACTCTTTTCTATATAAGCAACAATCATTTGGACATGCATCTATTTTTTGGTAACTCAAACCTAGGGCACCTAATGTTTTTTTAGCTTCATACATGGAATTTGGCATCTCATTCTTCTCAGGTAGGAATTCACTTATTATAGATAGTAATTCAGAAAAGCTTGAATTACTCCATCCAAATCTAACCTTTAGGTTATACAATCTCACAAGTGCTGACAACTTCGTAAATATTTTACATCCCGGGTATAATGGCTTTTTAGCATCGTCAAATATAGTGTCAAAGATATTTGGTGCACCAGGAAGTTGATCATGAGCAGTTTGAACCATGTCAATTACGTTAAACAAATCGTACTCATCCTCATAGTTTTCATTTAACATAGGATCTAAATTGTTGTTAACATTGTGTGTGGCTAAATCTTCCCCATGCCAAAACCATAACTTATAACTTTGATCAATTCCATTGACATATAAATGGTCCCTAACTATCGAACCATCCTTAGATATACGATTTCCACATTTTAAGCATGGGCATCGAATGAAATTGGAACCATTGCCATGACGCAAACCGAATTCAATGAAAGTTTCAACTCCAACCTCGTATTCTCTAGATAATCTACTTTTGACCATCCATGATTTGTCCATCACATAATACTAGGGAATTAAGAACTTGTTAATTTCCCCTCCCCCAAAAAAGAAACCTGATGATAAGATCATAATATTAGACAATAACTTTTATCAAGTCCATCTACAGTCGTTTTTTTAAGGGGGTTAATTTGTAGTTTCGTCAATGCCATTTCTATCATAGAAAGTTATAAATGGCAATCTAATTCAAGAAGTTAAGTTAGCTAGGTAGCATGCTTTGATATGCACAACTGATTTAAAAGAAATGAGAATTGGGTACATGCACAGTTCGTATCTCAAAGTTTCTAAAAGGACACCTAAGCATGGCTTCTTAGCTTAAAACAAAGACAAAAAGTGCCGAAGTGACAGTTCCAACCTCAGCTCGTCTTACAAAGTGCATACAAATTGACATACATACTATTCCACAAATAACACAAGTTAAGTTAGCTAGGTAGCATGTTTTCGATATGCACAATTGATTAAAAAGAAATGAGAATTGGGTACATGCACAGTTCGTATCTCAAAGTTTCTAAAAGGACACCTAAGCATGGCTTCTCAGCTCAAAACAAAGACAAAAAGTGCCAAAGTGACAGTTCCAACCTCAGCTCATCATATAGAGTGCATACAAAGTGACATACATACTATTCCACAAATGACACAAGTTTAGTTAGCTAGGTAGCATGCTTTCAATATGCACAACCGATTAAAAAGAAATGAGAATTTGGTACATGTTTTGACTCATCCATATACCTCCACTCCCTTCTTCACAATAAACCCTCTTTTGATTCTGGCTTCACATAACCATCCCAACCTAAGTTCTCAGCAGCTTTTGCTCTTCTTCGGTGTTTTGTGGCATTTTCACCATTTTGCAATATTTTCCCTTAACAGTACATAAGTTTCAGCTGTGTGGTTTTTCTTTATTGTGACTTGGTTTTGCTTCCATCTCATGTAGATTTTTCTTATGTTTTACGTCTCTAATTTCCTACCCTTCTTTATGAATATAGTTTTTTTCAACTGTTGTAACACTAATAGAATAATGTACATATCCAACAAATCTTCCTTGAATTTTTTATCCATTTCCAAGGATGAGCATGCTCTAATTCCAATATTCTAGGAACGAATTCATGTTTTTATTAAAACGAAGAATAAAATGGTGAAAAACAAGAATTCTCCCCTAGCAACATACTACTCTAACAAAAATTAAATAAAAACAATAACTCCAGCAAGCCTACTTTATTTATGCCACCTTCAGATTTAACTCAAGAAAAAGAAGGAATAACTTGATACCTTGGTGATGGCGTGGGTGAGGCGAGCGGTGATGAGAGTAGAGCGTCGAGGGTGAGACGATTTCGGACCTCAAACTAGCGACGATGGCAGAGGGAGCGACGATTGGAGAAGGGCGACGATGACCGCGGAGGCCGATGACCGCCGTTTGGTTCTGACTGCGGACGACTGGAGAAGGGCGACGATGACTGCAGACGACTAGATGGCAGACGTTGTAGAGGACTCGTGCGTGGAGGGAAGACGAAGGCGTTGCGACCAATTTTAGCTAGATTGGGTTAGGGATTTTTTCAATTTTCGGCAGAGGGAGTGTGACTTTATGTTTTCTTTTTTTTTAAAGGAAAAAAAATCTACGGTTATATATTAAAAAAATAACCTAAAATTTTAGTTTGCTTTTAAAAATGTATTAAGAAGAGTTTTTTGTTTTTTAAAAAATAATTAAGAGGTTTTTTTTTTTTTAAACTCTGTTTTTTTAAAATTTATTAAAAAAGTGATTTAAAAATTTAGAAAATATATTTATATAACTAATTTTTTGAAGAAATAAAAAATTTAAGTTAAAAAAGTNATAGTGTCAAAGATATTTGGTGCACCAGGAAGTTGATCATGAGCAGTTTGAACCATGTCAATTACGTTAAACAAATCGTACTCATCCTCATAGTTTTCATTTAACATAGGATCTAAATTGTTGTTAACATTGTGTGTGGCTAAATCTTCCCCATGCCAAAACCATAACTTATAACTTTGATCAATTCCATTGACATATAAATGGTCCCTAACTATCGAACCATCCTTAGATATACGATTTCCACATTTTAAGCATGGGCATCGAATGAGATTGGAACCATTGCCATGACGCAAACCGAATTCAATGAAAGTTTCAACTCCAACCTCGTATTCTCTAGATAATCTACTTTTGACCATCCATGATTTGTCCATCACATAATACTAGGGAATTAAGAACTTGTTAATTTCCCCTCCCCCAAAAAAGAAACCTGATGATAAGATCATAATATTAGACAATAACTTTTATCAAGTCCATCTACAGTCGTTTTTTTAAGGGGGTTAATTTGTAGTTTCGTCAATGCCATTTCTATCATAGAAAGTTATAAATGGCAATCTAATTCAAGAAGTTAAGTTAGCTAGGTAGCATGCTTTGATATGCACAACTGATTTAAAAGAAATGAGAATTGGGTACATGCACAGTTCGTATCTCAAAGTTTCTAAAAGGACACCTAAGCATGGCTTCTTAGCTTAAAACAAAGACAAAAAGTGCCGAAGTGACAGTTCCAACCTCAGCTCGTCTTACAAAGTGCATACAAATTGACATACATACTATTCCACAAATAACACAAGTTAAGTTAGCTAGGTAGCATGTTTTCGATATGCACAATTGATTAAAAAGAAATGAGAATTGGGTACATGCACAGTTCGTATCTCAAAGTTTCTAAAAGGACACCTAAGCATGGCTTCTCAGCTCAAAACAAAGACAAAAAGTGCCAAAGTGACAGTTCCAACCTCAGCTCATCATATAGAGTGCATACAAAGTGACATACATACTATTCCACAAATGACACAAGTTTAGTTAGCTAGGTAGCATGCTTTCAATATGCACAACCGATTAAAAAGAAATGAGAATTTGGTACATGTTTTGACTCATCCATATACCTCCACTCCCTTCTTCACAATAAACCCTCTTTTGATTCTGGCTTCACATAACCATCCCAACCTAAGTTCTCAGCAGCTTTTGCTCTTCTTCGGTGTTTTGTGGCATTTTCACCATTTTGCAATATTTTCCCTTAACAGTACATAAGTTTCAGCTGTGTGGTTTTTCTTTATTGTGACTTGGTTTTGCTTCCATCTCATGTAGATTTTTCTTATGTTTTACGTCTCTAATTTCCTACCCTTCTTTATGAATATAGTTTTTTTCAACTGTTGTAACACTAATAGAATAATGTACATATCCAACAAATCTTCCTTGAATTTTTTATCCATTTCCAAGGATGAGCATGCTCTAATTCCAATATTCTAGGAACGAATTCATGTTTTTATTAAAACGAAGAATAAAATGGTGAAAAACAAGAATTCTCCCCTAGCAACATACTACTCTAACAAAAATTAAATAAAAACAATAACTCCAGCAAGCCTACTTTATTTATGCCACCTTCAGATTTAACTCAAGAAAAAGAAGGAATAACTTGATACCTTGGTGATGGCGTGGGTGAGGCGAGCGGTGATGAGAGTAGAGCGTCGAGGGTGAGACGATTTCGGACCTCAAACTAGCGACGATGGCAGAGGGAGCGACGATTGGAGAAGGGCGACGATGACCGCGGAGGCCGATGACCGCCGTTTGGTTCTGACTGCGGACGACTGGAGAAGGGCGACGATGACTGCAGACGACTAGATGGCAGACGTTGTAGAGGACTCGTGCGTGGAGGGAAGACGAAGGCGTTGCGACCAATTTTAGCTAGATTGGGTTAGGGATTTTTTCAATTTTCGGCAGAGGGAGTGTGACTTTATGTTTTCTTTTTTTTTAAAGGAAAAAAAATCTACGGTTATATATTAAAAAAATAACCTAAAATTTTAGTTTGCTTTTAAAAATGTATTAAGAAGAGTTTTTTGTTTTTTAAAAAATAATTAAGAGGTTTTTTTTTTTTTAAACTCTGTTTTTTTAAAATTTATTAAAAAAGTGATTTAAAAATTTAGAAAATATATTTATATAACTAATTTTTTGAAGAAATAAAAAATTTAAGTTAAAAAAGTTAAATTGAAAAAAGATGAAACTACTCTTTTTTTTTTCCGCTCACAATTGCTCGAGCCGCATCAAGCCAATCTCTCCACTTTACTCCCAATCTCATATTTTTACAAGTTCATGCTGATATATATGTACTATCTCACAATTTCCAAATTTTCCAATATAGGACAAAAGTGATGTGAGTCATTCTCAACAAGTTTTTTGAAAAACATATTTTTCTCGTAAAATATTTTTCTCATAAAAGTTGTGATATTAGCAAAATTTTAATGACTGGAAAAGATTGTTGCGATTTAATGACTTTTAACTTTAATCCTAATTTTGTGACATATAAAATTTGTTGAAATAGTAGGAAAAATCCGAAAATTTGCGTCCTTTCCCGCCCAAAATCATGCCATTTACCGTTACCCACATTCGATGACTATTTTTTTCAGTCATAAATCAATGACACGTAAAAACAGTCATGTATTCTGCTAAATCTGAAAATTTTCATTTTTTCCCGCCAAAAACGCATGATTTTGGATTTAATGACTCTTTTTTCACTTTCTCCTCTATTTTTGGCACTATTCATGAGTCATTGAATGTATAATTTGTTGTAGTGTTTCTTTCTCAAATTGAGAAATATTTTGCTAAAAATTAAAAACGGGAAGCAAGTAATTTTTTTACTTCTTTAACTTCCATGAGGTATAAGGGCAATGGAAACATAAGGGAGTATAATATGGAAATGTCCAATCTTGCAGGTAAATTAAAGGCACTAGATATCAAGATAAATGTAAATGTAGTGGTACATCTGGTACTTATCTCTCTTCCTATACAATTCACTCAGTTTAAGATAAGCTATGATACTTAAAAGGATAAATGGAGTATTAATGAGCTTATCTCACAATGTGTGCAAGAAGAAGGTACTAATCAATTTTGCTCGTGTGTTTCCTTTGTGGTCGTCTACGCTTTAAACCGATACGTAGCAAGGGTCTTAGTATGCATGCTAGGTGTATTGGTTGTCCATGGGCTTAGAATGTATGCTAACCTAGGTTCAATGAGAAATTGATTAATTAAGTTAGGGCTTTCCTATTAATTAATTGTGCACTGAAAATCTTAAGCTTAATGAACTTGTTATTGGCCTTAATTGATCGCTATCGAACCCAATTAGGACCCAAGGCTTGTAGTTTGATTAAGGCTATCGGACCCACTAGTGTAGCACGTAGCGTCGTTACACTCTGGGTAGGTGCTCCAACTTCTACCCAGAGCGTCACAACGCTCTCCAAGAGGGTAGTCATGTGCCGCCGATTTTATATATATACTCTTCATTTTTTAGGGTTAGAAAATAGGCGGGATTTCATGGAGGCCAAGGAATTCATCCAATTTTCTTCTTCTCCTTCATATTTCTAGCCTTTTAGCTTAGGTTTTTTTATCTTATTTTGGGTTGTAATCATGGATTGGATGTTCTCTTCCTCACTCTCTTTGTTTATGAAGATTTTGAGGTAAGTTGATTTCTTGTTCTTGAGAGCAAACCTATGTGATTTCTTGAGAGTTGTTTTTGTATTAATTCCATATTATGATTGTTCTTCTTTGAATCTTGTGCAAATTTAGATGCATGTTCTTGAATGGATCCCTCAACTTGAAATTATGTCTTAGCTAATCAATTTTGCTCGAGTGTTTCCTTCGTGGTCGTCTATGCTTTAAACCGATACGTAGCAAGGGTCTTAGTATGCATGCTAGGTGTATTGGTTGTCCATGGGCTTAGAATGTATGCTAACCTAGGTTCAATGAGAAATTGATTAATTAAGTTAGGGCTTTCCTATTAATTAATCGTGCACTGAAAATCTTAAGCTTAATGAACTTGTTATTGGCCTTAATTGATCGCTATCGAACCCAATTAGGACCCAAGGCTTGTAGTTTGATTAAGGCTTTGGCTTAATTGATAATTAGAGAGCTTGTTTACCTTAATTCGGTTAGTTGGCTGCTTGTAGCGTCGGCGAATCTATATAAGTTAAATAAGTCAGTCTGCTAGCAATCTAATATGTGTTTAATAAAAAATAAGTCAGTGATAGAAATTAAATAAGAATCCATTTGCTCTCGAGAACTTGATTATCTTATCCATGCTTACATTTACCCATTGCTTTTAATTTCTTTTACATGCCCACTTCTAATCGACACCAAATCTCCCACGTTTATCGCTTTAATTAGCAAACTTGCTTAACGAAACAAAGATTATTGTCCCTATGGCTCGACCAAGACTTGCCACTGTTGCTACGCCATCGTAGTAATCGGAGTAGGATTCGGTATTTAAATTTCTTTTGATAGCAGTTTCTCTATGGGAATCAAACCTTTTCTATCATATATCTATGTGGAGTCGACTGCGAAGCGATGCTGAAAGATTCATCTATGTGGGCAATGGCAAAGAAATTCAAGTTGAAGCTATTGGAAATTTTAGATTACATTTAAAAACTGGTTGTTATTTGGATTTGAATGAGACTTTTGTTGTATTTTCAATTTGAATAAGTTCGGCGTGTCTTGTTTTTTAGGAAATAATAAAGTTAGTCTTTTTCAAAATCCTGAGCTTACTGGTACCAGTTCTTTAATTGATAATCTATATATGCTTGATTCATTTGTTTCATTTAACAAGATCCTGCTACCTTATTCATGTGGTACAAAGCGTAAATTAAATGAGAACTCTGCTACTTTATGACACAAGCGTTTAGGTAGCATCTCTAAATAGAGAATTCAAAGACTTGTGTCAGATGAAATTCTTGATTTTCTTGATTTAAATAACTTTGAAGTTTATGTGGAATGTATTAAAGGAAAACATACAAACATAAGAAAATTAAGTGCCAACAGATGCTAAGACGTCCTAAAACTAATACATATAGACATTTGTGGTCCATTCCTTATGACTTCTTGGAACAGACAACAATATTTTAGACGATTATGCAAGATATGGGTACCTATATTAAATTCATGAGAAGTCTCAATCTTTGGACGTTTTCAAATCTTTCAAAGTTGAAGTTAAACTTCAACTTGGAAAGAAAATAAAGGTTGTCAAGTTTGATCGTGGTGGTGAATCTACGGTAGGGATCATGTGAACAACGTCCAAGGCCCTTTG
This sequence comes from Citrullus colocynthis, assembly GCA_031780015.1. Taxonomy (NCBI): domain Eukaryota; kingdom Viridiplantae; phylum Streptophyta; class Magnoliopsida; order Cucurbitales; family Cucurbitaceae; genus Citrullus; species Citrullus colocynthis. The sequence continues at coordinate 23,857 of QLSR01000276.1, forward strand.
CCAAATACCTAAAGGAATGTGGAATCATCCTGCAATACACTATGCCTAGGAAACCCAACATGAATGGTGTGGCGGAAAGGCGAAATAGAACGCTTAAGGATATCGTAAGAAGTACGATTAATCATTCTTCTTCACCAGAATCTCTCTAGGGTAAGGCATTAAAGACTACAACATATATCCTCAATAGGGTACTTAGTAAAGCAGTAGCTAAACCCCTTTATGACTTGTGGACAAAAAGAAGCCTAGTATTAGGCATTTCACATTCGGGGTTGTCTAGCTAAGGCTAGGCCTTACAAGCCTAACGAAAGAAAATTTGCTCAAGAATTATTAGCTGTTATTTTGTTGGGTATTATGAGCGCTCTCGAGGTTTCAAGTTTTATGATCCCACTTCCATATCATTGTTTAAGATAAGAAATGCTAGATTCCTTGAGGATGTTGAGTTTGGGGGGAAGATAACAGAAGGAAAGTTTTCTTTGAAGAGGAATTAATTTCTTTTCCTAATGTGGTTATAGATGATATTTAGGCTCCAATTCCTGACTTCACTATTGAACCAATTATTGAACAAGACAACATTGTAGTCCCCGTTGTTGAACCTAAAGTTCAAACTCAACAACCTCAAACAGTTCCACTAAGGAGATCTACTAGAGAGAGAAGAAATGCAATTCCAGATGATTATATTATGTTTCTTCAAGGACATTAGGATGATATGAGTATAATGGAAGATGACCCAATCAACTTCCAGCAACACTACAAAATTCTAACTCTCATATGTGGATAAATGCTATGAAAGAGAAAATAAAATCCACGGAAGACAATAACANTATTATATTATGTTTCTGACATTAGGATGATATGAGTATAATGGAAGATGACCCAATCAACTTCCAGCAACACTACAAAATTCTAACTCTCATATGTGGATAAATGCTATGAAAGAGAAAATAAAATCCACGGAAGACAATAACATTTGGGAACTTGTCGAACGGCCATCAAGAGTGAAATCTATAGGTTGTTAGAGATAAAGTCAGTCTTTTGCCTAGAAGAAACTTTGCATGCGACTTAGAGATAAGAAGAATGTGGCATCGAAGCATCGAGAGATGAGTTCTTAATTTGTATAGTTTAAGATATGAACATTTGCTTAAGCAATACTTAGGAAAAGGTTAGTGAACTATTCTCAACCCTACTTTCTCCATTGATCTTTCCCATTTATCAACACTTGTTGTTTTGACTATATTTGTACTTAACATTTTGACTACCATTACATCCACACATTGTCATTATCCATGTTCACCTACATTTTCACACTTGTACATTCATCTATAATTAATTTCTGTAAAGCTTTTTCAATGCATTCTTCCAACGCATTATTTTGTATATAGTACTGCATCAAAACAACAAGTTCTTAACATTAATTTTTATCAAATCCTTGTGTTCGACCTTGAACTCTCCAGGTACCCTATTTAAAACTTGCATTTGGGCTTTGATAGGAAAACTAGCGTTTAATCGAGAACATTTTTTTACAATATACACACGACATTAAGGCTAAATTAACACTTATTTTAAACTGAACAAAATACGCAACACCCTCATCTTGGCGTTTTTCAATCTTTTTCTCTTTAAAGATAAACTTTAAAGGGGTCGTATTCACAACCATAGCTTTTTCAGTAGCACCCTTCGATACCTTCTGGATGTTTTTCACTTCATTCTTTTCTTTTTTACTTCTAAGACCAGTAAATTCTTGCTTCCTCTATTAGCAATGCTTAACTCCATATCATGAGCTCAGGTTGCTAATTCCTCAAAGGAGCGGGGCTTTATCCCTTGCAGGATATACGGAAGTCTCTAGTGCATTCCTTGACTACACATTTCAACTGTTGATAGTTCTGTTAATCTATCGTTGCAATCAAGGACTAATGCTCTCCAGTGATTGATGCAGTCAATGACTGGCTCACCTTTTTGTTGTTTGGTGGCAATGAGCTCTATCATGCTGACGATACGCCTAGTACTTTAGAAACGATTGAGAAATTTTCTTTCAAGCTGCTTCCAACTATCAATAGTTTCAAATTCCAGGTCGGTGTACTAGTCAAATGAAGGGATTGAATCCCAATGCGGGAGTGTATGATCGCTTTTGTCTTTGGATTGGAGAGGGAAAATCCTAATTGATTTTCAAAAAATAAGGCTAAGCATACTATAAAACAGAATTTAGAAAATACCTTTTAGGGTGAGGAAAACTCTCCTAAAATTCTTGGAGTTTTCTGAAACAAAACCTCCAAGATCATGACACCACAATTAAGCAACCTTGCTATAACTCAGGAAGGATCACCAGGATGGTGGGATCATCTTTTGTTCTAGGGAATTCAGGAATTTTGAGAGAAAGCTGAAGAGAATTTCAAAGAGAAAGGAGCTTATAGGTTTTCTTTTTTTTTTTTCCCCCCATAAGTTTCCTATATCTCTATATTGTTAACTAACCCTAATCCCTAATTATTATTTATTAAATATAATTATATCAAATCAAATTTAATATAATATATATTATTAAATAAATAATAATCAATCAATTAATTAACAAATAAACATAAACATATTTATTCATAATGCATTTAAATCATATAAAAATGCATATCTTTCTCTTAAGCTATAGTTTTAATATGAATCTCATTCATCTTAATTTTAGTCTATAGTTTTAATATGAATCTAATTCATCTTTAAAATCTCATAACAATCTCTCATATTATATAGTTTCAATTATAAATCACTTTTATAATTAGCTACATACTATAATGTATCATTATACTTTATATTTAATCCTTATCAATATAAAACTTCCTTAAATAATTTGAACAATTCAAATTATTCTAAAATTTACTGATCTTTGTTTTACTCTTAGTGAGCTAATAGGAGGACCTAACAAACCTATAGATAGAAGTTCCAATGATTCAAAATTAAATTAATTAAACTCTTTAAGTAACTTAATTAACATTCATTAACTATGAGTCACTCTACTAAAAACGCACAACTGCACTCTTTACACTGTAGATATATTTCTGTGTCCATAGATATGGTCAGTCATCAATAAGTTGACCCTTCACAAATTGCTCATAATTACAGTTGGGTCAAAATTACCGTTTTATCCCTATAATTTCTTCTTTGTCCTTAAGTCTCACTGATTCTCTAATGAACAACCTATTTATGGTCCCACCATAAACAAATCTCTCTCGGGTCAATGAAAGGGAAGGGCCCCTAGCTCAAGACCTGGATCCAGCACTTAAAGGAGCAATTTATCTACTTTCACGAGGATGAGAAGAGTAAACTCCATCTTGTGAAGTTATGTTCCTACCTACTTCGACAGATCCATAAAATGGTAGGTTTATTGAGTCGGTGACATAGGCCAATCTCACCCATAAAAATCAAATGATTGTCCTCATAGACAGTTGTCCATAACTCACTCAGAATTGAAATCGAGTTACATGTGGTCATCCAATGAAAGGTTGATCTCTTCAATCAATGATTTTATAATAAGAGATTAATCATTTCATGGTTCGATCTTATATAAACTCTTGATACAAGATACCCCTACTCCCATATCTTCACATGAACGATTTTGATCAAATCATTTGTAACACTTACAACTTTTGTAACAATTATAAAGAAGGTCGTATCCACAGTGGCACGAGGATAAGGTACTCAGCCTTATCCATATTCTGCAGACCTTCTAGGTTATTACTTGTACAAGATCCACTTGTATGTCTACTGCATACTGTTCAAGCTACATATAATAACCTTGGATCTTAGTTTATTGGATCGTGTGAAATGCAATCTAAATGTCCAATGAAATATATCTTAATATATTAAACAAATAATTTGTTTTTATATAAATTACAAACTATGAGATCCACGAGATTTAGGGTACTAATCTCAACATCGAAGGCATGTCCCTTCAGAGTTCAATGAAATGAGCAACATGGTGCTTTAGGTTGCCCTTCCCATCAAACTGTTGGAACTTGGGTGGCTGGTACGCATTTGACATCCTTAAGTTGTCTATCTTCTTTATATATGGCTTGGAATACAAGAGGGAAGCCTGAGTAGGTGGTAATTCTCATTTTTTAGAATTATTTAGCTTTTAATTTTAAGAATTTTGATGAAATTGCATACATTTAGTCCTTTTAATAGAAAAATCAAATTTAAAAAAGGCAAATAATTCATAGATGGCATGTTTAATCTTAAATGTGAAAAAAGAGTGAATTTGGTAAGATTCTTTTTAATTTTGCAAAAAGTTTGTTGAAGCCAAAATTATTACAACATTTCAGAAAAACAGATTGCTACAACCATCAGCCATAGCAAAAAATTTATTATACATTTGATTTTGGGCTGACATTTAGGAATTCTCTCCTTCGATCCTGCAAATTAGGGCAACCCATGGCCTCCCCATCTTCAGCAGCCACCACCACCTCTTAGGTCTATGAAAAGGCTCCAAGAGCTCTCCACTCATCAATCCATTTTTCATCCATCCTTCCTCCAACACATAAAAAAATTATGCACTTTTATTTACTGTTTTTCCCCTCTTTTTCTTGAAGTTTAAAGCTACTACTTAGTATTGATCTAGTTCATTCGAAAGTTTGGAACTGTTACATCTTGGTTCATCTTGAAAAAGCTTGAATCAAGGTAGATCAAGGCTAGTGAGCAACTATTTCTTCAAGTTTTAGTTTCTTGTCTTGTTATTTCACTATTTTAGTTCCAATTTTAGTTTGAGTTGTATTTTTTTGTTTATGCAAATTTAATTTTCCAACAACTTAGTATATGTATGTTAATTCCAATTTACATCAATTTATCTAGTAAAGTGTTCTTAATTTGAGTTTATTTAGTTCTTCATTGTTCTTCTCTTCCTATTCTTTTAGTTTTAGTAGTTTAATTTTAATTTCTTAATTTCATTTCTCTCTTGCTAATTGATCCAATCTTATTTGAAAGTTTGGATTGTAATAGCTTGAGATTCCTTGAAAAAGGAGGAGCAAGTAGATCGAAGGAAGGTAAGATGTTGTGTGTATTTATTTCTTTTTAATTTTTTATTATTATTTTCTTTTAGATCTAATTGTTTCTTATTTAGTTTACTATGAATTGCCTTCCAACTAATTTGTTGTTCTTTAATTTTTCAATCATGAGCTAAGCTTTTCTTTGGGATTCAAATATGTGAAGGCCCCTAAAGAAAGTAGCAAAAGCCTAATATGTAAAATAGAGTTACTTTGCTCAATTCATTGCTTGGTTTGCTTTTATTGGTTTTAATTTCAACATTATTACTCTAGCTTGATCACCTAGATTAGTATACTAAAATTGAATCTAATACGAAAATTGTTCGGTGAAATTTGGTTTTCATAAAAGTGATTTAGGAAAAGAGCTTAGAAATAGGATTTTGTTTTTGACCCTTGGCAAAATCTTTAGAATCAAAAGATTGTATTTTTATTTATCTAAGTTCACATTATCCACAGAAATATAGGTTTAATGGCTTAGACTCCTAAAGGTCATTCTTAGAAGATCGAATTGGTGTTGAATCAAGTTCACCAAAGCAATGAAATTGAGTCAAGTTAAAGTTTTCATATTATTTTCAAAAGGAGTATGAACATGTTTGAATCCCTACCTTTTCACAATTGTTTGACAATTTAATTTTTCTACCAAAAANCATTATAATTAATTAATTAAATGTTATTTTGTATGTCTCGTATATATTAAATTTCTAATATAAATACAATATTTTGTGATATATTACCATGACAAATTTTACAAAATTATAATTTTTAGCATTTGATTTTAATGGTTATAATTATTTGACATGAGTAATTTATGCCAAAATACACTTGGATGCCATAAAGATATGATCATCGAAAAACAATTATTCTTCCTAAAGCTCGTTATGAATGGATGCATGTGGGGCTCCAAAATTTCAAATCAGTAAATGGTTACAACTTCACATTATTTAAAATTAGCTCAAAATTGTAATTATGCAGAGAGAAAGTTATTGATGCAAATATGTTAAAGAAGACATTTTCTATAATTCATGTCTTGAAAATGCTCCCGAAGTAGCAATGTCGAGAGAAATGTTTTAAAAGTATTTTGAACTCATTTTAAGTCTTCTCAAGGCTGAACGAAATAACGAGTTATTGATTTAAAAAAAATCATGAATCTCAGCCAACTATAGAAACACCATTCCTTGAAGTAAATATTGTGAATTTTAAATAATCGTGGTCGTAGTTGAGGTCATGACCATAGTAGAGGAAGAAATAAGTATTTTTTTCGTGGTGATAGTTATAATCATCCATATTTTCAAGAAAACCACACATAATATGATGATTAAAGGAGAGTTCCACATTTTAGATGTGATACAAAATGAGACATATGTCTTGTACTTCTACATTTAATTTCTTCTAGAAATTACAATATCCCAATAAATAAAAATTGAAAAATATGTGTGGAAGAAAACTCTGCAAGTTTCAATCTTGAAAATACAAAATATTTAGATGTTGCAAATTTATTTGAATCTCTCGAAGAGAAAATGAAGATCATTGTAGAAGCAACAAAAGTTATAAAAATATTTAATATTTTATTATGTTTTCTCTCGTATTTACTCGTTAAAATCTAATTTTACATTGTCTATTGTATTTATTATTACGGCTTATTACTTATTATTATCATTATTTTATGAAGAAACATGAATATTTCTCAATTATTGGATAACTCTGAAATGAATAACGAAAATTTATGTTTAGCAGATAGTGCAACAAAGCACATATACTTCAAAGCAAAAAAGATTTTTCAAAATTGACAGTGACGAAAGAAAAAAGTCAATACAATCTCAAATCCTGTAGACTTGATTGAAGACTTTGGAAAAATAAATATTTATTTGCCTAGAGAAACAAAATTTACAATTGATAATGCTTTGTTGTTTAGTAAGTCAAAGAGAAATTTAATGAGTTTTAAATATCTACGTTGCAATGATTATCATACTCAAACTGATAGTAAGAATAATATAGAGTATCTTTATATCTACTGTCTCACATGAAAAATGTATATCGGAAAAGTTATCTGTTTTATCTTCTGGATTATATTACTCTTACACGAGTAATTGAAACACATGCAATAATAAACCTGAAATTCATGGATCCAGATATATTTGTTATTTGGCATGACAGATTAGATCATCCAAGATCTATAATGATGAGAAGAATTATTGAGAATTCACATGGACATCCATTGAAGAGCCAGAAGATTCTTCAATCTAATGAATTATCATATGATGCTTGCTCTCAAGGCAAATTAATAATTAGACCATCACCAGCTAAAGTGGGGAGTAAATCACTTGTAGTTTCAAAACGAATTCATAGTGATATTTGTGGACCTATTAACTCATCAAGTGGACCATTTAAATATTTTATAGTATTAATAAACACATCATGTTGATGGTCACACGTGTGCTTATTATCAAGTTGAAACCTTGCATTTGCAAGATTACTTGCTCAAATAATTAAGTTAAGAGCACAATTTCCTAATTATCCAATTAAAATTATTCGTCTTAATAATGTTGGTGAATTTACATCCTAGACTTTTGATAATTATTATATGTCAATTGGGATAAGTGTTAAACATCTTGTAGCTCATGTTCATACACAAAATGGTTTAGCATAATCCATATATAAAACGTTTGTCGTTAATTGCTTGACCATTGCTTTTGAAAGTTACGCTTCCTACATCTGTATGGGTACCGTTACTTTGCATGCCACATCACTTGCACATATTGGGCCAGCTGCTCATCATAAGTACTCCCCATTAATAATTAGCTTATGGTCATGAACCAAACATCTGAAACATTTTGGATGAGCAATATATATGTCAATTGCTCCACCACAACATACCAAGATGGGTCCTCAAAAGAGGTTAGATATATATATTGGATTTGATTCCCCATCAATTATTAAATATTTTAAACCCCTGAAGGCTGATGTTTCTACTACATGATTTGTTGATTGTTATTTTAATGAGATAAGTTTTCTAACATTAGGGGGAGAAATTAAGAAGTTGGAAAAATAAATTACATGGAATGCATCGTTATTGTCTCATTTAGATCCCCATATAGATAATGTGAACCTGAAGTTCAAAAAATTATTCATTTGCAAAATATAGCAAATGAGTTACTAGATGCATTTATAGATGATAAGAAAGTAATTAAGTTATAT
>QLSR01000277.1:0-40592 GCA_031780015.1 Citrullus colocynthis
CTACATAGACAAATCTATTAATTTAAACAATTCTGTTAATGAAGAGGACCTTTTTAAACCTATTATTGGAAACTTAGGGACTAAAATGGCTAATTTAAAACTTCAGGGACCAAATGCACCTATTCCAGAAAACTCGAGGACTAAAAAGGTATTTTTCCCCTAATGTAATTTAGCTATATAAACCAAATTAATGTAAAAAACTAGTTGATGTTAAGATTTTTTTTTTTAATAAAAAAAAATCACTCTTAAATATAATAAATCTAGAAATAATACACTATTTTCTAGTTTGTTCCTTTAAATTTTGGCATTTTCTATAATATATTAAAAAAAATAAAGAATGAAAAGAAAAGAAAGCAAAGAGCTTAACTTTAATTAAGTTTGTCTAAATTAAATTGTTGGGTAGAAATTGGAATTAATGTTAGCCTTAATTGGATTGATTGTTTTTAAATGGCGCGCGTGGGAGACGGAGAAAGGGAGTACGTTGGATTTGAAAAGTGTCATAACCTATTTCTCTTCATTTTCATTTTTCCGTTTCCTTTCTATCTCATTCCCTTTGATTTTCTTCCTCCTTCCTACTCGTTTCTCTTTTCTTCTCTCATTTTCTTTTCTCCTCTTCTTCTTTCACTTCTTTATCTATAGCTCTGTCTTTTCCTACCAGCCAAAATATGAGGCATCCTTTTCAACATCCTTTACATTAGCGATGACATCTTTCCCCTCCCTGATTTCGTGCTTTCATAGCCTAAATTACTCTTGTTTGTGAAATTTATTTGACACATGTCGTAATTCCTTTTCCCCTAACTTATGTTCCCAAATTGCTTTTGTAAACCCTCTTTCATTCCTAAGTACTTAACTTACGTGAGAAATTATTGTTGATAAATTTCCCATGTCTAGATTAAGGAGCGAGTGGAAAGGGAGGCCAAGAAAGGCATGTTTGTGGACTTAGTTGTGGGAGAAATGACAAGTAAGTGCTAGGCTTGTAACTTGAGAGAGAAGTGGACGAGTGCTATGAAGGGGAGTAGCTGAGAGTTACATTGACATGGAGTAGTCGGGTTGTGTGTTGTAGGTGTGGTCGGCGTTGAGGAAGAAGGAATGGAGAAAATTGGCTAAGTGTTGTGGTTGGGCATTAAGCACCCATGAGTAGCCGAGCCACCAAATATGTGAGGCTATGCATTTCTTGATTGTATAAGGCGGGCTATGCGTCCATGGTATGCTTGGTTAAGGCTTATGATGCGTTGGTTAAGGTTAGTAAGAGAGGGAAGGATGCGTCTTGGTATAGGGCTATGCGTCCATAAGAGGCTTATGAGGACGACGCATGGTGGCTATGTGTCCTAGAGTTGCTGTATGAGGGGGAGTGGCCATCCAAGTCAGGCGTCCATCAACCAAGGGGCTGCATGCAAATGAGTAGCCGAGAAGAGAAGCAAACTAACCTCAAAATGATGCTCAATTATGCGTGGAGATGTTTGCCCAAGGATTGTGTCCATCATTACTTCTTGCTTAAGCAAAATTTGGAAATTAAGTATTAAATAAGTCTGATTAGGTATCAAAACAAGGTTAATTGTGGCATGGGCATGCATGCAAGTAGGAGGTGGCATGCTGAGATTCTGCATGCAATTTTCTGTGAAGGTTATAAATAGAGGGTCCGACAAAGTGAACTTGTTTGCACAAACTACTCAGGCTATTTGGGAATTTCTTCTACCCAATTGTTCGAACTTGACTCTAGTTTCTTAAAGAGGGTTGCCAGAGGAAAATTCATCGAGGAAGAACTCGAATTTAATCAGAAATTGAAACTTGTTCAGGCTATCGAGTAAATTGGAGCAGATTGGGAAGATTTGGTGATATCTGGCGAAAGAAAAGGAGTTAGAGACTAAAATTTGAGGTAAGCTAGCCAAGACAATTATCTACAAGTTTGTAAGAGGGAGCAAAGTCTAATTTTGGCTATAAATATTACTTTTGGCAACTGGAAATGAAGGCAGTGTGTTTGAGACCGTCGGGTAAGTTTTGGAAGAGCCTGCGCATGCAGACAAGCTAAGGTAGTGGCTGAAGGTAAGAATTCTATTGAGGATATTTTGAGTGTTTTGTTTGCCCAGAGGGGGGGTTGACATGCCACCGGCTATGCAGGCGTTCATGCTCATAAGTGAGGTGTGTTGCTATGGATACGCAGGCGGTGGGCGAGATAGGTCTCGCTGGTTAGCAAGAGATGATGTTGCGTGCGTGTAGGAGTTGAGCAAGACAAGTCTCACTAGTCTCGTTGAGGCGCTTGACGCAGGCGGGCGACACAGACACAAAACGAGCATCACTGGAGACGTGTGCTCACACTGCCTCTTTTGAGGTTATTTTGGCAGTGTGTGTGTGGGGACTGTTGCTCACGAGTGATAGTATGTACCGGATTGTGTCTATGTGTGCAGGGAAGCATGCCTGTGCTAGTTTCGCCGCACACTGAGGCTGAGCAGGCTAGGTGAGCATGTTGCAGGGTTGTTGGACACACCTAGGAGTAGCTCGCAACCTTCAGATATTTTGGCTAAATTTTTTATTGTGAGTGAGCCTTTTTGAGCTAAATTTAATCAATAAGGACCCAATTGACTTGAGTTATACCATGAAGGGAATTTTAAAGAAATTTGACAAGGGAATTAATTATTCCAGGTCGGGAAGAGCTAGGGGAAGCATATAATTCACTAAAAGCCCATGACAAGTTGTGAGCGACAGAATTTCATTTAAAATGATTTATACTCTCAATACTTCTAGTATGCTCGGTTTATTCTCAAAATATGAGTTTTCTGACATGAGTTGTGTAAACCCTACTTTCATTTTGTAAGAGCTAAACGTAAGTACGTAGTACCGATATGGACTAAATTGTTTTTCCTCTTGTAGATTGAAGGAAAAAGTCAAGGAAGGCAGAAATATTTTTGGTAAGTGAATTCTAAATCATTACGAGGTAAATCGGGTTTAGGAGTTACTTTGTTTATTTGAAAATAAAAATAAAAATAGAAAAAAATGGATTTTAGAAGTAGAAGAAAAAAGAAAGAAGAAAAAGAAAAAAAAAGAAGAAAAAGAAAAAAAAAGAAAAAAAAAAGAAAAAGAAAATGAAATGAAACTGTTGATAGTGGAAGTAAGTCAGCAGCCCGTATAAGTGAATAAGCTAAATTTTCGGTCATTTACTCCATTTTCAAAAGCTTTAACTGACCCAACCTTGTAGTTGCATGTCGAAGAGAGGAAGAAGAAGTATTCTAGGGCAAATGTGTGTAGAATTCTGGTTAGTTTCGTGGTGTAATTGAAGTTGAAACAGAAGGTTTGGTTGCTGTTGCATAGTTTGAGCGAAGTCTGGTGTTTGGTGAATAGCGAGCTGAAGAGACCAAGTTTGAAGCTGCAAATTTGAGGTTAGTAAGTTAACTCAATTTTTAACAACTCTTATGAAGGATGGTTGAGCTGAATATGAAGAGAAACATGTTAAATTTTAGGTGGAAGCGACTGATACGGATTTCCCAAGTGATTTGGAGTAGGGTGAAGTAAATTGAGAATATCTGTCGAACGAAAAGAAGTTAAGCTCTGAAGTTTTGAGGCAAGCTAGAAAACATATTTGTTTACAAGTTTTTAAAGGGAAAAAAGTTCTAATTCGGGCTGAAAATACAACTTTTAATAGATAAAAGTGAAAATAGAAGTGAAGACAGAAGTTGTGGGAGAAGGGTATCGCTGGAAAAAGCAGCGACATTGAAAGTGTAAGGGTGAGCAGCAAGACGAGTCTTGCTGGTGTTGCTACTCTCGCTAGTCTTGCTGATCAAGTAAGTCTCGCTAGTTCACAGTATCGTTGGTACAGTTTGCTCTTTTGCTTGAATTTGTTGGTTTAGTCACGTTAATGGCCTGAATCTCGCTCATTAGTGAACTTTTTTTATGAAATGTAACCTCGGTTGAGCATTTCTTTGTGGAATATAGTTTTGGTGATGGTTTTCTTCATGAAGTAGAGTCTCGGTGGTAAATAATAGAAATGTCTAAAGCTTGTTTGCTATGTAAAAAGGAATTTTAAGGAAATCTAACAAAGGGTTACGTATTATTACAGGACGAGAGGAGCTAGGAAAGGCAGATAACCCACTAAGGCCCGGGACAAGTAGTGAGAGACAATTTTATTTAAAATGAGTCTACTTTAAACAAAGTTTTTATATTGTATGATTATGTTTGGAAACATGTCTATATGGTTATGCTTTCCATGGGTTTTAACATGCTATGTGGATTATGTGCATATTATGTGTTTTACATTGGAAATCATTTGAAGCATCCTAGTTGTTAAACGAGTATTAAGAAAGGCATGCTATTTAATAACCTATGACTTTATGGAAAGCATTGATGATTGTTAATGAGATTGTGAATATTTGAAATGTTATAAACTCGTCAATTTATATTATGCTATTTTTGAAGCATGTTGTTTTTTAATAATGTTTTGAAAAGGCTCCCAATGTTGAAGGACACGGAGAAGGCATGTGGGATATAGAAATGGTACCCAATGCTGAAGGACTCGGAGAAGGCATGTGGGTACCTGAGTATAGAGATAGCCCCCAATGCTGAAGGACTCGTAGAAGGAATGTGGGTGGCCTAAATCCCATATATGGACTCGGTACTAAAGGTGTCACACCCTTACCCAGATTATCCTACAACCTAGGTTCAGGAGTTAGACCATACATACATTTCACGAGGAAACATTTAAATCATCACTAACCTAACAGCTCAGTCATGCCAATCAGCGGAAACTATAATCACTTAATAGTACTAAGTGGACATTTCAACAAGAAATTTCATTATCTAAAAGATTAAGTTTACAAACACCAACTCTCTCTCATGGACATGCGTATATACGAGAAGTAGGAATACAAAGAATATTTACTAAGTCCCTAGGAGGTACACCAAAAGTTCTATGCCCAGACGAGGTTCTCTTCTAGTTAGGCGTTTGGATCGCGCTCGCTACCTGAGGCATCAACAACAAACAAGCAAAATAAAGAGTGAGCCTAAGCCTAGTGAGTGGTTAACAAGCAAGAATATGTATCACGTATCCAAACAATACAAACAATAATCACATACATATCCCTATTACGCTTTACTTTCAATTACTCAACCCGTGCCTTCACTCAACGTCCCTCAGCACTGAGTATATGATATCATCTTCCCACATGCCTTCACTTATAGTCCCTCGGCATTGGGCTCTCATACCTAACATAATCATCACTTCCTTTCAAACATTCACATAGTCACATGACATCTCAAAGAAACATGTATGCACACTACAAACACAAACATATAACATATCAATATCATAAATCACTACGCACAAGAAAATAGAAACCACTCACAAATTGTCCTTCGTCCCAAACTGGTTATACGCCTTTCCGACCTCTTCTTGGCCTTAGGAGGTAAACTTGGCCAATTCTTCACTGGTTTGTCTCTCCCTTAGGTTTAGAGCAAGGCTGTCCTGCCGTTTCCACCAAATTTTCTAAGACAGCTTGATATCTTCTTCTTTCCTTTCACTTCTTGCTCAAAATTTCATGGAGTTTCTCCTTCCCGTTTAATAGATATAACAACTTTCCTCTATATTGCCCAGATTTCTCAGCAAAGCTGCACCAGTAGCTTCTCTTTAGATTTTCGCATGATTTCAAGCTATATCAATCAAAGTACCCTTCATGAAAGTTGTTAAGAAATGAGTTAACTTGCTTACCTTAAAATTTCAGCTAAAGTCTCGTCCTCGTTAGTGAGATATCCTCAAAATACCACGCCTCGCTCTAAACGTTCGACAGCAGGTAAGTGTTCTGCTCTCTCACTCTCCTTCAAAAATGGTGGAAACGCTCACTTTCTTCTCTGTTTCCCTCTTCTCTCACTCTCCTCGACCCTTCAGCTATGAAATAACACCGTTTTAATCCTCTAGCTTTGTTAAAATAATAATTAAATGGTCGGGTTTATCCTTTAACCCAGTTAACCGACTTACTTTGTCTAGATGCTTCACGCCGGCCCAAGAATTTGCGCAAGTCCATTCACACATTGAAGTTCCAGACGCAGCGCCATAGACTTGACGCAGGCGCCTCTCATGCATGCGTTACAACATTTCCTGATGCATGGTACTCTTTTCTCTTCGACGCATGATATCTCATCGCCAACTCTCGATCATTCCTTAGCGCAGCACAATACTTTCGTCGCACTATGCTATTAGCGTCAGTCACCGCATCGCATAGTAGAAGATTTCTTCGACGCATGGTCCACCATCACTAACGCACAAGTATACTTCTCCCGTCAACGCATGGCATCTCTTGGGAGTTTCTGTTGAACACTTAAACATATTTCATATTTTAACAAAGGCGCCTCTGTTAACCGCATGATTCGTCACGCCCTTGTAAATTTTCCTCGGCGCCTAACTTTTACTGTCAACGCATGGTTCTCTTCGCTGGTCTCCAACGCATAGCTCCTTACCGATGCCTATCATTACACATACCCAAATTTACTATCTTCCATAACTTAAGTATATGTTAGGATGTGTTGCTTACAGAAGGACTCGGAGAAGGTATTCAGGTAACCCAGGAAATGACCTCTATGTGCACATAGAGGTATGACAGACGCTGTTGTGTTGAGACTACTCCACACAGCTAAAGACATTTGATGTTGGGTCTGTCGAGATTTCTCTGCCCTAACTAAGGATGCTTTCGACGTTGAGTAGCATTGAGCTCCGCTCCATCTCAACTAAGAAAAATGTGATTGAAATGTGTTGTACTTACATGGGTTTCCTTTAGAAATGATACATATGTGATTGGATAATGTTACCTGAGCATGATTTGTTTAGATATGGGAACAATTTATTATTGCTTATTTATTTTCATAGCTTGATTTCATATTTGATTTAATTATGAACCAAGGAAGGTTTTTACAAAACAAGTCACTCACTAGGCAACCTAGCTCATGTTTGCCTTGTTTTTCTATTTTTCAGGTAGCAAGCGAGTCTTGGGTGCTTAGCCTACATAGCAACTCGTCTAGGCCCGCCATTAGTGTCTGGAATTTTGAGAATTGTAAATATTTCATCTTAAACCTGTGTTGTGCATATAGAGGGTTAAGGGCGATGTTGATGAACTTATGTAAATATATGGTTTAAATGAAAATCAATGTCTGTATGATAACTTTAACCCTGGTTAAAGTATGTTGTTCAATCATTGTATATATCTGCTTATTAGGTGTTGGTCAAGGTATAAGGTTAACAGTGGATGCTGTAAGAGGGTTAGTGTCCGCTGTCCTCACACTTTCTCTTAGGTTATGGTACCTGGGAGGGGGTGTGAAAAGTTGAATATGACAAAGCATGTGTTTCTTCATATGATTTTGAACATATTTTTACACAATTTTGATGATAAGCATGATGCTTTATAATGTTGAGTTTTATGAAGGCATGTTATTTAATAAATAGTTTGAAATTCTGAGGAATTGTTTAACTTATGTTTATAAATGATTTAAATTATCAATGCATGCTTTATTTTCAAAAGAATCATAGATGGTCTCCAATGCCGAAGGACATGGAGAAGGCATATGGACAACCTTAATACTGTAGTATGGGACCCCGGTACTGAAGGACATGAGAAGGTACATAGGCAACCCGGGTTATAATTTGTATGTGCACATAGAGGGATATTCGACGCTATTGTGTTGAGATTACTCCACATAACTAAGGTTATTTGACATTGGGTGTGTTGAGAATACTCCATTTCGCTAAGGTTGTGTTCAACATTGAATAGCGTTGAGTTTTACTCCACCTCAACTAAGGAAAATCTTTCAAACATATGCAGATATTTATAAGCTTCCAATACTTTACTATTTGATTATCGAGCATGATTTCGTTAAGCTTTTAAGCTAAGTATAGTTTTCTAATCTTGTCACTCACTGAGAAACCTAGCTCATGGTTTTCATTGTTTTATTCTACTTTCTAGGTAGCGAGAAAAACCAGGGTGCTTAGTCTACACATCTGTAACGACCCGACTAATACAATCTAATCGGACCATTACTCAATGCATGCATATTTCGAAAAGACACTATGCTAAATAGTACGAAAGAAACAATTCTAAAACTCAAGAAAAACAATGCATAAACATATAAAAAAAAAAAAAGAAATCTTGGTTCGGGGTACCCCTAATAAAAATCAATAAATTTTCCTGAACCGGAATCCACATATAAACTAAAAGACAAGTTTCTGAACAAAATTTGACCATTTAACCAAAACTCATAAAAAAAAACATGCAGTACTAGCGGAAGCTATTGCGGGTCCCGTGAAGCCATCAAGGATTCCTCTTGTCATTCGCCAGCACGTTCTTTCCCTTACCTGAAAAAAAATAAGATGAAAGGATGAGCAATTATATTACTCAATAAGTGACCCCATTACCGGAGCCGGGCTAGGCACCCAAGTCCTTTAAGTGCATCAACCATAAGACATGTCTATCTAACATACTTTTATAGGGAACTGGTCATACTCGCCCTAAGTTGGTTTTGGGTGTCCACAAACCTCTGGAGCCCTCGAAGGAACTCTTAAATCTGGTGATCCCGAAGGAACACAAACCTCTAGTATACTCGAAGGAGCACAATCTCTGGTGAACCCGAAGGAACACAAACCTCTAGTGAACCCGAAGGAACACATCCTCTAGTGACCCCCAAGGACCACAACCTCTAGTGAACCCGAAGGAACACATCCTCTAGTGACCCCGAAGGACCACAACCTCTAGTGAACATCCAACCGACGTAGGGGAGTTACCACTACCCATCTTACATGCTCAAACAAATTCGCACTCCTTCCATTCCATAAATTCATACATTAACAGTACTGTTCATAAACACTTCATAGTACAAACATATGCATTATCATTCACATAAATCCTTTAGACAAGGGAATTTCATACAAGCATGCTATATCACATGGGGCTTAGATATTCTACTACATCATGGCAACTAACATATGGCGAGAAGGCAGTTCAGGTAGTAAAATCACTTACATTGAGACTAGGTGCAAATAGCTAACTAAGCAGCCAATTCTCACAAAATGCTTGAGTTAAACCCCAAAGTGCAACTAAGCCACAATCTTCTTCCATACTTCAAACAATGAGTCCAACCAAAATAGACCCTTAAACCCGCTCGGACAGCTTGTTTCTGATTCCAAAATCCATGGAAGCCTGAATCTAAAATCCAACCTCAATGAGTAACAACAATTAAAACCAATTCATGAAATTACGAGAAAATCAACAATACTTACCTAAACAGTCCTGACCTAACCAAGTCTTGAAATCCTAGCGTAACTCACGAAAAGGGATAATGCCAGAGAGAGCAGCTGGGCAACAACTTGCAAACCCATTGACATCCAAGATTGGCTAAAGTATATATATATATATACTTCTTTAAATTCTCTTTCCTTTTCTTTTTCCAGAACCCTAAATATATATACTTAAATTTCCATTTTCCTTTGCCTTTTCCTTTTCCTTTTCCCAAAACAAAACACAACTTATTTAATATAATATTCCTCAACCCATCAAATCAAATCTTTTCCAACCACCACTTAATAATTTATTTAACCAAAATATCTTCTAACAAATCAATTCCCCAACTTAAATTCAATTCTAACTTATCCTCATATTTTCTTAAATTAGTCAAGTTCTTAAATCTCACCCAATTTCTAATTTAAATCCAACTTTTAAATCTCTCCCAAATAAATTCAATTTTCCACTAATTGAATCAAATCCAAATCTTTTTATCACGATTACTTTAAATTGAATTATTTTCTCAACATAATCCAATTAAAGCTTCAAAATTCAAACAACTAACCAAATAATTCAAGAAAATAAATTAAAAAAAAAACAAATTACTTGAAAATTTGGGATGTCACAACATTAAACTCATCTTGGTCTGCTACTTAGTTTTGAACATTGTAAATATTTATACTTAGATCCAGCATTGTACACATCGTGGTCTAAAGAGTGGAAGTCTGTAAAGATTTGTTAGTGTTACATTAAGTTGTTGAATGAAAATCTATAAAGTTTGTTAGTAACTTGAGATTCTTGTTTATGGTCTGGATAAGAATTATAATCTGTTTATCAGGTGCTTGGTAAGGATTCAAGAACAGTACAGGTTGACAGTAGATGTCGTAAAAGGGTCGATGTCTGCTGTCCTCACACCTTTTTCTTAGGTTAAAAAGGGTAACTTGGGAGGGGGTGTGACAGCTTTGGTTTTTGAAATTCATTTGCAAATAGGATTTCAGTTTCATTTGGTTTGCTTTTGTTCTTGAGTTAAGGTTTGGAAACCTGTGGCGACAACGACCCTTCCACTGAAGGATGTTGAGATCTTTATTGTCATTGTCATCAGAGGATGATGAGATTGTTAAATAGCTCTTAGAAAAATAGTGTAACTGGACCCGAAGATTGATAGAACCTGTATATATTGAAAGATAAAATGATAACGACAACACAAGATAAACAAGTGTTTGAGGTACTTGGACCCTCCCAATCTTGAAAGACTCTGAAGCCCTTCTTCATATTCCAAAATATTGCTTACCCTCTTCTTCCTCACCCTCATTATAACTAAACTTCCCTAACAAACTCTTTATCTAATTACTAATATACCCTTAATATCCTTCCAATACCATTCCTATCAAAGATGTAGAGGAGAAGAACCTCTACTTTGTCATATTTAGATTATAATTAACTTCTAATTTACTACTTTTAATTTTTTTTTTTTTTTTTAAAGTTGTGGCTTATCTTTTCAGAATGTGATAACTTGTAATGCTAGTTGTGCATATTTTGTTACCGATTGATTCTAAAATATATTATTGGCTTGATAGGACCGAGCTTTTTAGATTCAGTGAATATACTTTGTGTGTTCATTTAGCTTCGATATGACTACTAAGAAAGCATCATCTACAAACCAAGTTAAAGATACATAACTGACAGTATCGAGATTTGTCGTCACGCACAAACCCTTACTAACCAAATGAATTTATAACTCTAATCTATGCTACCTACACTACAACGTAGTTCCAATCTACACTACCTACACTATAATGTAGTATAAGTGGCAAGACCAAATCATCTCCAAAAGAGAATCTTGAGATGCTTAAGCCTCTTGATGAACTCGTAAGGTCGTAATGAAGGAATTGAATCTTTAGCAAAAGCAAATGATCGCCTTATGCCAATAATTTTCTTTTGGAAAACTTACAAAATTACAGGAAAAAAAACATGAATAAACATGAAAATTGAGAAGCATGCTTTTAGAAGGAATTAAGGATAAAAATACTTTACCTTTGAAGACCGTCTTCTTTAGTAGGATTTTACTTCTTCTCACAAACACACAAACTCCAACAATTCTCAATAGGGTGTACTGAGAATTTCTTGGGACACCATTGAGGAAGTCTGCTTCCTATTCTCAAAAAGAATCAAGAGGAGTTGTCGACTCTCTTAACTTTGGTGAGAGAAGGAAGTTGAGAGAGAGAACTTCTTGGGNATTGACAGTAGATGTCGTAAAAGGGTCGATGTCTGCTGTCCTCACACCTTTTTCTTAGGTTAAAGAGGGTAACTTGGGAGGGGGTGTGACAGCTTTGGTTTTTGAAATTCATTTGCAAATAGGATTTCAATTTCATTTGGTTTGCTTTTGTTCTTGAGTTAAGGTTTGGAAACCTATGGCGACAACGACCCTTCCACTGAAGGATGTTGAGATCTTTATTGTCATTGTCATCAGAGGATGATGAGATTGTTAAATAGCTCTTAGAAAAATAGTGTAACTGGACCCGAAGATTGATAGAACCTGTATATATTGAAAGATAAAATGATAACGACAACACAAGATAAACAAGTGTTTGAGGTACTTGGACCCTCCCAATCTTGAAAGACTCTGAAGCCCTTCTTCATATTCCAAAATATTGCTTACCCTCTTCTTCCTCACCCTCATTATAACTAAACTTCCCTAACAAACTCTTTATCTAATTACTAATATACCCTTAATATCCTTCCAATACCATTCCTATCAAAGATGTAGAGGAGAAGAACCTCTACTTTGTCATATTTAGATTATAATTAACTTCTAATTTACTACTTTTAATTTTTTTTTTTTTTTTTTTTAAGTTGTGGCTTATCTTTTCAGAATGTGATAACTTGTAATGCTAGTTGTGCATATTTTGTTACCGATTGATTCTAAAATATATTATTGGCTTGATAGGACCGAGCTTTTTAGATTTAGTGAATATACTTTGTGTGTTCATTTAGCTTCGATATGACTACTAAGAAAGCATCATCTACAAACTAAGTTAAAGATACATAACTGACAGTATCGAGATTTGTCGTCACGCACAAACCCTTACTAACCAAATAAATTTATAACTCTAATCTATGCTACCTACACTACAACGTAGTTCCAATCTACACTACCTACACTATAATGTAGTATAAGTGGCAAGACCAAATCATCTCCAAAAGAGAATCTTGAGATGCTTAAGCCTCTTGATGAATTCGTAAGGTCGTAATGAAGGAATTGAATCTTTAGCAAAAGCAAATGATCGCCTTATGCCAATAATTTTCTTTTGGAAAACTTAAAAAATTACAGGAAAAAAAACATGAATAAACATGAAAATTGAGAAGCATGCTTTTAGAAGGAATTAAGGATAAAAATACTTTACCTTTGAAGACCGTCTTCTTTAGTAGGATTTTACTTCTTCTCACNATTTTTACATTTGTAAATAGTTTGGTTCATTTTGCTATATTTGAAAACAACCCTAAAATAAATATCACATATTTGATTTAATTTGAATTATATTCAAATAACATTCTCTTCCATAACCTATAGTTTTAATATGAATCTCATTCATATTAATTTTTATCATATAATTTTTATATGAATCTCATTCATATAATAAATATTTAAATCTCAGTTAAATATTTATTTCCTTTATAAAATAAAGTATAAATTTTGAATCTCATTAAAAAAAAAAGAACTTTATATTATAATGTATCTACATATATTATATTAATTGTATCATATACAATTAATTCCCTTATTAATTTGAACACTTNTTTTTTACATTTGTAAATAGTTTGGTTCATTTTGCTATATTTGAAAACAACCCTAAAATAAATATCACATATTTGATTTAATTTGAATTATATTCAAATAACATTCTCTTCCATAACCTATAGTTTTAATATGAATCTCATTCATATTAATTTTTATGATATAATTTTTATATGAATCTCATTCATATAATAAATATTTAAATCTCAGTTAAATATTTATCTCCTTTATAAAATAAAGTATAAATTTTGAATCTCATTAAAAAAAAAAGAACTTTATATTATAATGTATCTACATATATTATATTAATTGTATCATATACAATTAATTCCCTTATTAATTTGAACACTTTAAATTAAATCAAAATAACTTATTATTATTCAAACCCTTAATGAGCTAGCAAGGGACCTTGTGGACCTATAGATTAGACGCTCCAATGATATGAGATTAATTAATTAAACTCTTATTAAATTAATCAATATTTATTAACTGTAAGTCACTCCACTAAAGACTTACAACTACTCTCTTTGCACTATAGATATATTTTTGTGTCCACGGATATAACCAATCAAATTGCTTATAACTACACTTGGGTTAAATTGTTGTTTTATCCCTGTAGTTACATCTAATTCTTTAAGTACTACCAATCCCTTTAATGAACAATTAGTTTATAGTCCAACTATAAACTAAACTCTCTCAGGCTAGTGAGAGGGTGAGACCTCTTTGTTCAAGACTCGGAATAAGTGAATTTCATCTTCTCAAACAAATCCCCAAAATGGTAGGCATATTGAGTCGATGATATGGTCACTCTCACCTATACAAATCAAAAGATTGTCCTCATAGACAGGAGTTCATAGCCCACTCAGGATTAAGGTCGAGTTACCTATGGTCATCCTATGAAATGTTAATTTCTTCAATTAACGACATTACAAAGAGAAATTAAGCATTTCGCGGTCTGACCCTATACTACTCTTTGCATAAGATACCCCACTCACATGTCTCCATATGAACGATTAGCATTAAATCGTTTGTAACACTTTACAACTCTTGTAACAATAACAAGCGGGCCGTATCCGTAGAGTTACTAGGATAAAGCACCCAACCTTATCCCTATACTACATACCTTTTTTATTATTACTTAAACATGATCCAACCTTGTATGTCAATCACATAACTTTTTTTTATTGAATATATAAAATGTATTTACAACTTTACAAACTATGAGACCCTAAGAGATTTACATTATAACAAAAACAGGTTTTTATGACTCTAAAATTTTGTCATTAACATATTTCTTGACTTCATTTTTTTAAGTCTTTGAATCTACCATCAAGAAAAGTGTATAGATGACACATACAAAATGGGTCATTATTGATTATTTCATGACATTTGAATACAGTAAAGAATAAGTATTTATTGACATTGAATATCTATCATGATAAGATTTTCAATGACAATTCATCATTGTCAATAAATGTCCAAAAAGTTGACTTTTTCTGTCAATTAAACCTTTACATTGACATTAAAAAACTGTCACAAAACATTAATAATGACACATTTACAGTGTCACTAATGCCTTAATGGTTACACTTTCTAACTGTTGTTGAATTTAGGGGTATTTATGATTCGGTTCGGTTCGGTTTGGGGCTAAAATCGAACCGAACTGCATAAATTGGTTTAGGAATTATATGAAACCAAACCAAACTGCATGTTGGGTTCAGACCAAACCGACCGAACCACGTATTTGTGGTTCGGTTTGGTTCGGTTTTGCAGTTTCACCTCTTTCTTTTTTTTATTATTTTTTTTTTTTGCTTTTATCCCCTCTATTTCGTATTTTCTAGGGGTATTCGCGGTTCTGTTCGGTTCGGTTTGGGGCTAAAATCGAATCGAACTGCATAAATTGGAAAAGAAAAAAAGGGAAAAAAATAAATATTATTTTTTAAAAAATAAAGTGGTTCGATTCAGTTTTGGGTTCGGTTTCAAGACTAAAACCAAACCGAACTGCATAAAATTGGTTTAGGAATTGTATATAACCGAATCAACCGCATGCAAGCGGTTTCGGTTTCGAAAGCGGTTCAATTTTGACGGTTTGGCTGATCACCCCTAGTTGAATTACATACGTTGACACTTATTTATAGTCACTGAAATCCAATTGATGACAATATTCTAATGTCATATAATTACATCTTTGACATTTGTCAAATGTCAACAAATAAGCTTCAAATGATAGATAACTATTTATTTTATACCTACCATTACACCTATGTTTTTCTCCATTTTTGACACAATATGTAAACAAACATAAATATGAACTTTTATACATGACGATAAGTTTTGTAATGTTAATACAAGGACACTATATATATAACAAAGCTAATAACCAAACTTTAGCTAAGTTATTTACAAATCAAGTATTACAACTAAGTGTTGACACTATCACAATATATATATATATATATATATATAACTTGCTTGGTGGAGCGTTTCCTTGCTTCAATGAACTTGTGGGAAAACCTAGTAAAAAACATTCATTTTAGATTCAACTCAATACATCAATGTCAATAATAATAATAATATACATAGGTTATATATACCTTTTTAATATTCACAATCTCTCTTATCATAAACTCACTGCATTTACACTCAAAACCACATACTTTAATCATACAAATAAGCTTCAAATGAAACTTTAAAACAATAACCATATTTAGAGTCATACTTAACCACATAAATAGGCTCAAATCACATTGTAAGCTCCAAATCAAACTTTAATAACATAAATAACCTCCAAATTTAACTCATCCTTCAAAACTACAAAACTAACGATCTTTTAACATTGAAACTTGACATAAAAATCATATAAAGAGTATTGTAACTGATGGATAAATGAGCATGTAGCGGAAGTTAATTTGATCAATTTTCACTCTAAGATGCTCAATTTAGAGGATTAAACATGCAATTAAAAAGAAAAACCAAATATTCAAGAACGCTTACCCTTGAAGCTCCAAATACTCCTTCAATTCTTGATGAATTTCAGCACCGCTTGGTTGTAGACTACCACAAGAGTCTTCTCTACTATTCTCTAGGATTAGATTGGATGGTGGGATCCAAAATTTGTGGTCAATTTTTGAGGAGGAATGAAGGTTGGGAAGAAGATGAACAATGGATGGAATTTTGCAAAATTAACCCTTAATTTCACAAAATTCTTAACCATTTTTATGTCAAAATCATCTCTATTTATTAAAGAATAACATGCAATCCAATTGCATCAAAATTTGACAACAAAAAATGGCTAATTTGTTGGTTAATTGTGAAGAAGACAACCAAGCTCTTAGCTTAGTTAGTGGGGAAATCCAATCTTCAAAAATCAATTTTAAAATCAAATTTCAATGAATTTCCAAAAATTGAATTAAAATTGATTTTTAATTTCAAAAAAAATAATAAATAAATAAAAATAATTTAATAATTAATTAATTAAATATAATATTATTTTAATATTAAATAATAAAATAATATTATTTTTTCCCCTTGTCCTGATTAAAAAAAAAAAAAAAAACAGATATGAATTCCTATTTATATGATTAATATTTAAATCAGAGTTAAATATTTTAATTGACTTTATTTGTCTGTTTAATTCGTAATTAAACGTCGATATATCGTATATATCTGACTTTCATTCCTTAAGCCAAGATTTGAACGGTTCAAACTTATTCACCACACTATCTAAGATTTTAGTCCATTTATGAGCTAGTATGGGGACCTAATGGAGCTACAGATCATGAGCTCCAACGACCCGAGATTAACCGACCAAACTCTTTAACCTAGTTAACCAACATTTGTTAACTAACGGGACACTCTACTAAAGCCAGTAGCTGCACTCTCCTCACTGTAGATATATTTGTGTACATTTGATATAACCATCGTCTATAAGTCAATCCTTCACAGATCGTTCATAACTTCAGCTAGGTCAATTATTGATTTACCTCTGAGTTACATCTTATCTCCTTAAGTACCACTGTCCCTCTAATGAACAATTGATTTAGGATCTAATCACTAAATCCATTTCTTTTCAGGCCAGTGAGAGGATGAGGCCCCTTGTTTAAGACCTGGGAACAATACTTAAGAGAACAACCTCTCTACTATCCCTAAGTTGGGTAGGAGTGAATTCCGTCTTGCAAATTCTATGTCCCTAGCTATCTACCTGGTCTTATCTCTGAAATGGGAGGAATGTTGAGTAGTGCTATTGAGTTTACTTTCACCTATGCAGATCAAGGGATAATTCTGAATAAACAGGAGTTCATAGATAGCTCAAGATTCAGATCAAGTTATCTAGGTCATCGATAAGTGAAATTAATCAGTGTTAATCGTAAACGGTGTTAATATGTAACAGTGATTATTTCAGGGTTAGTCTTATACAATCTTATTATGTAGAATACCCCCGCTTACATGTCTTTACATGAACAAATCAGGATCAGTTCATTTATGACACCTTACAACATTTATAACAATCATGAAGCGGGTC
The DNA here is from genome assembly GCA_031780015.1 of Citrullus colocynthis. Lineage (NCBI taxonomy): Eukaryota > Viridiplantae > Streptophyta > Magnoliopsida > Cucurbitales > Cucurbitaceae > Citrullus > Citrullus colocynthis. The sequence continues at coordinate 17,567 of QLSR01000277.1, forward strand.
ATATTCAATAGTGTCTCCAAGAAGAGGTACCCAACCTGATCCATGTACTATAGACTTATTTAGACTACTTACTAGAATTTGATCCTGTTTATGTCCCACATAAAGTCCAATTACTCATGATAATAGCCAAGGCTTTGTAGTTTAATTGGATTTAGAGTTAATAAAAAATTAATTCACTTGAATAACTTCATATGTACTAAAATTCATTTATTTACTATGAGTTTTTAGGACATACAACCCAACAAACTCCCACTTAGACTAAAACTCCTAGTGGGTTACAACAAAGTTGAGTACAGTAAAAGAATCTAAATACAATAAACTAGGGCATCTCATACCCACAATTTCTCCCACTTGCCCTATTTATTCTATTTGTAGTCCTAAACTCTTCAGGTGGCCCTCAAAAACAGTAGCCGGGAGGGCCTTTGAAAATGGATCAGTAATGTTGTGCTCAGATGCTATTTGTTTCACAATAACGTCTCCTCTCTACACAATTTCTCTGACGAGATGGTAGTTGCGCTCAATATGCTTTCCGCGCTTATGGCTTCTTGGTTCTTTGGAGTTCGCTACTGCCCCACTGTTATCACAATGTAAAGTGATTGGCAGATGCATGTCTGGAACAACTTCCAGATCATTCAGGAACTTCCTAAGCCATACTGCTTCTTTGGCTGCCTCGCATGTAGCAACATATTCTGCTTCCATTGTGGAGTCGGCAATGTAGATCTGCTTAATAGTTCTCCACACTACTACTCCTTCGTTAAGAGTGAATACCGATCCCGAAGTAGATCTCTTTGAGTCTATATCGGTTTGAAAATCGAAATCAGTGTATCCGGTAAGGATCAGATCAGATCCTTATTTCCATACACAAGCACACAATTCCTCATTCTCCCTGAGATACTTGAGGATATTCTTAATGACAGTCCAATGTGCAAACTCGGGATTGGACTGATACCTACTGACAATTCCTACTGCAAAACATATGTCTGGTTGTGTACATAGCATTGCATACATTAGACTCCCGACAGCTGATGCGTAGGGAACTCGTCTCATATCTTCAACCTCTTGAGGTGTTTTAGGACATTGTTCCTTTGACAAATGTATTCCATACCTGAAAGGTAGAAGACCTTTCTTGGAATCTTGCATCTTAAACCTAGATAACACTTTGTCTATATAAGACGCTTGAGACATAGCTAGTGTTCTATTCTTGCGGTTCCAAACTATTTGGATCCCGAGAACATACTGAGCTTCTCCCATATCTTTCATCTGAACTTGAGTTGCTAGCCAATTCTTAATGTCAGTAAGGTATCCTACATTATTCCCAATAAGTAAGANGGATCAGTTCATTTATGACACCTTACAACATTTGTAACAATCATGAAGCGGGTCATATTCAATAGTGTCTCCAAGAAGAGGTACCCAACCTGATCCATGTACTATAGACTTATTTAGACTACTTACTAGAATTTGATCCTGTTTATGTCCCACATAAAGTCCAATTACTCATGATAATAGCCAAGGCTTTGTAGTTTAATTGGATTTAGAGTTAATAAAAAATTAATTCACTTGAATAACTTCATATGTACTAAAATTCATTTATTTACTATGAGTTTTTAGGACATACAACCCAACAAACTCCCACTTAGACTAAAACTCCTAGTGGGTTACAACAAAGTTGAGTACAGTAAAAGAATCTAAATACAATAAACTAGGGCATCTCATACCCACAATTTCTCCCACTTGCCCTATTTATTCTATTTGTAGTCCTAAACTCTTCAGGTGGCCCTCAAAAACAGTAGCCGGGAGGGCCTTTGAAAATGGATCAGTAATGTTGTGCTCAGATGCTATTTGTTTCACAATAACGTCTCCTCTCTACACAATTTGTCTGACGAGATGGTAGTTGCGCTCAATATGCTTTCCGCGCTTATGGCTTCTTGGTTCTTTGGAGTTCGCTACTGCCCCACTGTTATCACAATGTAAAGTGATTGGCAGATGCATGTCTGGAACAACTTCCAGATCATTCAGGAACTTCCTAAGCCATACTGCTTCTTTGGCTGCCTCGCATGTAGCAACATATTCTGCTTCCATTGTGGAGTCGGCAATGTAGATCTGCTTAATAGTTCTCCACACTACTACTCCTTCGTTAAGAGTGAATACTGATCCCGAAGTAGATCTCTTTGAGTCTATATTGGTTTGAAAATCGAAATCAGTGTATCCGGTAAGGATCAGATCAGATCCTTATTTCCATACACAAGCACACAATTCCTCATTCTCCCTGAGATACTTGAGGATATTCTTAATGACAGTCCAATGTGCAAACTCGGGATTGGACTGATACCTACTGACAATTCCTACTGCAAAACATATGTCTGGTTGTGTACATAGCATTGCATACATTAGACTCCCGACAGCTGATGCGTAGGGAACTCGTCTCATATCTTCAACCTCTTGAGGTGTTTTAGGACATTGTTCCTTTGACAAATGTATTCCATACCTGAAAGGTAGAAGACCTTTCTTGGAATCTTGCATCTTAAACCTAGATAACACTTTGTCTATATAAGACGCTTGAGACATAGCTAGTGTTCTATTCTTGCGGTTCCAAACTATTTGGATCCCGAGAACATACTGAGCTTCTCCCATATCTTTCATCTGAACTTGAGTTGCTAGCCAATTCTTAATGTCAGTAAGGTATCCTACATTATTCCCAATAAGTAAGATATCATCTATATAGAGAACAAGAAATGCTACAGTGGAGTTGATGATCCTTTTGTATACACAAGGTTTATCAACATTTTGTTCAAAGCCATAAGATTTGACTGCAGTATCAATCGCATATTCCAGGATCTGGATGCTTGCTTTAATCCATAAATGGATCTATTCAGCCTTCAAACATTTTGCTCCTGACCCTCTTCTATGAACCCTTTTGGTTGGACCATGTAGATGTTCTCTTCAAGATTGCCATTTAGGAAGGCAGTCTTAACATCCATTTACAAAATTTCATAATTATAAAAAGTGGCAATGGATAAGAGTATCCTTATTGATTTTATCGCAGCAACAGGTGAGAAGGTTTCTTCATAATCTACCCCCTCTATCTGGGTATAACCCTTTGCTACTAACTGGGCTTTATAGGTCTGTACCTTTCCCATATGGTCTCGTTTACGTTTGTAAATCCATTTACAATCGATAGGTCTTACCTCATCAGGTTTATCTACAAGTACTCAGACTCAATTGAAGTACATAGACTCCATTTCGAGGTTCATGGCTTTGACCCACTGATCTCGATTAACATCATTCATTGCTTGTTTGTAGGTCAATGGATCCTCTAAGCCATCATCAGGTATGGTGACTTCGGTTTCAACTAAACCTATATAATGGTAAGGCTGTCTAACAACCCTCCCACTACATCGAGGCTCTCTCAAATCTTGAGATGGACGTGACGGGCTAGATGTGCTTGGTCTATCAACAACTTTTGTTGATTGGCCAGCTTGATCAGCAACTTTTGTTGATCTATCTGTAGCAACTTTTGAAATCTCTTCCAATACTAGTTTACTGTGTGGTTTATGATCATGTATGTGGTCTTCCTCTAGAAATGTGGCATTTGTCGATAAAATAGACCACCTCTCGTTTCTTTAGGGTATCCTATAAATAGGCATAATTTTGAACAACGTTCCAATTTTTTAGAATTTTTCACCAACACATGTGCTAGGCAACCCCATATCCGGAAGTGACGTAAACTAGCTTTTTGCCTTGTCCATAACTCATAGGGTGTTTCTGAAACACTCTTAGAGGGAACATTATTCAAAATATAAACCGTGGTCTCCATTGCGAATCCCTAAAACAAGTTAGGCAACAATGCGTAACTCATCATCGAACGAACCATGTCCAACAAGGTTCTGTTTCTCCTTTCAGATACTCCGTTCTGCTGTGGCGTATTAGATGCAGAGAGTTGAGACTTAATTCCATGTTCTATCATATAGTCTTGGAATTTTAAGTCCATATACTCTCCAGCTCGATTAGATCGAAGTGTTTTAATAGTTTTACCTAATTGGTTCTCAACCTCGGTCTTAAATTCCTTGAACTTTTCAAGGGTTTCAGTTTATGATGCATTAGGTAAATATAACCGTACCTTGAATAATCATTAATAAAGTTGATGAAATATTCATACCCTCCTCGAGCCCTTACATTCATTGGTCCATAAATGTCCAAATGCACGAGTTCTAAGGGTTCTTTGGTTCGAAGACCTTTTCCAGTAAAAGATCTCTATGTCATTTTTCCCCCTTAAGACAAGACTCACATGGTGGTAGAGAGTTATCTTCTAATTTGTTTAGAAGTCCACTCTTGACCAATCTCTCAATCCTACTAAGATTAATGTGGCCACGTCTTAAGTCCAAAGATAGGTACTTTGAGAAACGCGTCGTCGTTTTGTTTGAGTTTCAGCTGTTTTAAATATTTCGATATTATAAATAGCCTTAACTCTGGTTGGTTTTAACTTATATAAATTATTATTTAAGTTTGCAGAAATTTGTACACCTCTTTTAGTAATGAACGCTTCATTAATTTCAAAAGAAATTTGTACATATGTTTAATCAAACAAGAAATAGATATTAAATTCCTATTGCAAGAGGGTACATACAGAACATTTTCTAAGTATATATATCTATTTCCAAAAAATAACTTTACATCTCCCACTGCCAAAGCTGAGATGAGCTCTCCTAATCCAACCCGGAGAGTTATCACACCATCTTCTAATTGTTTCTAAGAACTAGTTTCATGAAAAGAAGAACAAACATGATTAGTGGCCCTTGAATTTAGTATCCAAGTAGAATCATTATTCTCCACTATGCACGTTTCTAAAACCATTAAATCGTATTTACCTTGATTCCCTTTTCCAGCCTTCTTATCAGCAAGGTACTTTGGGCAGTTCCTTTTCCAGTGCCCATCATCGTTGTAGTAGAAACATTTTCCTTTCTTTACAATGGGTTNGAATCCCTAAAACAAGTTAGGCAACAATGCGTAACTCATCATCGAACGAACCATGTCCAACAAGGTTCTGTTTCTCCTTTCAGATACTCCGTTCTGCTGTGGTGTATTAGATGCAGAGAGTTGAGACTTAATTCCATGTTCTATCATATAGTCTTGGAATTTTAAGTCCATATACTCTCCAGCTCGATTAGATCGAAGTGTTTTAATAGTTTTACCTAATTGGTTCTCAACCTCGGTCTTAAATTCCTTGAACTTTTCAAGGGTTTCAGTTTATGATGCATTAGGTAAATATAACCGTACCTTGAATAATCATCAATAAAGTTGATGAAATATTCATACCCTCCTCGAGCCCTTACATTCATTGGTCCATAAATGTCCAAATGCACGAGTTCTAAGGGTTCTTTGGTTCGAAGACCTTTTCCAGTAAAAGATCTCTATGTCATTTTTCCCCCTTAAGACAAGACTCACATGGTGGTAGAGAGTTATCTTCTAATTTGTTTAGAAGTCCACTCTTGACCAATCTCTCAATCCTACTAAGATTAATGTGGCCACGTCTTAAGTCCAAAGATAGGTACTTTGAGAAACGCGTTGTCGTTTTGTTTGAGTTTCAGCTGTTTTAAATATTTCGGTATTATAAATAGCCTTAACTCTGGTTGGTTTTAACTTATATAAATTATTATTTAAGTTTCCAGAAATTTGTACACCTCTTTTAGTAATGAACGCTTCATTAATTTCAAAAGAAATTTGTACATATGTTTAATCAAACAAGAAATAGATATTAAATTCCTATTGCAAGAGGGTACATACAGAACATTTTCTAAGTATATATATCTATTTCCAAAAAATAACTTTACATCTCCCACTGCCAAAGCTGAGATGAGCTCTCCTAATCCAACCCGGAGAGTTATCACACCATCTTCTAGTTGTTTCTAAGAACTAGTTTCCTGAAAAGAAGAACAAACATGATTAGTGGCCCTTGAATTTAGTATCCAAGTAGAATCATTATTCTCCACTATGCACGTTTCTAGAACCATTAAATCGTATTTACCTTGATTCCCTTTTCCAGCCTTCTTATCAGCAAGGTACTTTGGGCAGTTCCTTTTCCAGTGCCCATCATCGTTGTAGTAGAAACATTTTCCTTTCTTTACAATGGGTTTTTTGCCTTGTGTAGTAGTAGTAAGAGGTGTTTTCCCTTTTTCTTTCTTCTTCTGAATACCTTTATTCTTTGGGACAGATTTATTTCCAGAGGTAGATCCCTTTTGGAATCTCCTCTTTGAGGTAGTATCAACATTTGCCTCTGGCTCAAAACCCTTATTTTTCAATAAGAACTGGTAAATCTGTAACTCATTAAGAAGAGTGGTAAGATTATAATCTATTTTGTTCATCATGACGTTAGTTCTGAACTAGAAAAAGCTCTTCGGAAGTGACTCCATGATGAATCCTACTTGGCTCTTCTCGTTCATGACAGCCCCGTTTACTTCAGCGATGTTGAAGTGGACCATCATGTCCAGAACATGATCCCTAACATTGGTTCCTTCTTTCATCCGGCAATTGTAAACATATTTGATAGTATCATGCATAGCCAAGGAGGACGGTTGTCCAAATAGGGCTTGCAGTGAGTCCATGATCTCCTTAGCGGTGACCATTTTCTCATGCTTTTTGGAAAGTACATCTGATATACTTGCCAAAATAGAGACTTTGACTTTTTCATTAGCCTTAGTCCATCTATCATGAGTGTCCCGAATAGTTCGGTTTGCATTTTGAGCAGGGATTGGAGAACATTCCTCCGTTAAAACAAACCTCAGATCGTTGATAACCAGTATAATGTTTAAATTAGATTTTCAAGTTCCATAGTTATTGTCGTTAAGTTTATTGGAAGCTAATAGTTGAACTATAGATGTTCTCATTGCTGAAAGGAATGAACAAGTTTAATTAGTGAATTTACTTTAAATTTTAATCCAATGGATTTAGCAAGTTACAATGTACCCACAGTTCATTATCTATTTTGCAACGATACTTCAGTGAGTCAGAATGGCCTCTACCGAAGAGCAGTCGACCACTCCTTTACTGAATCAAGATACTCTTGACTAAATACTAATACCAAAATAACTCTTATTCTTATAGTATTTAATTACCATTTATTTGGTCAAGAACTTTAATACCACTTAGTAAGTCTTGTAAGTGTATACCCTCCATTTTCGAATCACAAAGATCATAATTAAACAAGCCCTCGAAGGAGAAACAATTGCTTGAAAACGAACCTAAGTAACTTTATTTATTTCTGGAGTTCACAGAGTTCCGAATCCTATGTTACAAACCGTCCGAAGGGATAGGCGCCTATAAACGCCAAGCAGGTGCAACATAGAAATCTCACGGTGTGACCTAATGGCAGAGACCGTAGGACGTGTTGACACACACCCTTCACCCATTTACTGTGAACTACTTCCCCTATTCACCTTGTTATTGACCCATGCAAACACTTTCCGAAGGGAGATTACCCAAATAGCAACTCGAAGCCGAGCATGGGATCTCACGTTGTGAACTCTTAAGGACGTGAGAGTTAATGATAACGTATCGTATACATTATTAATCTCCCACTGAAGTGTTGTAATTTTAATTGGGTATTTACTTGGTTTTATTCCGGCTAAATATACAACCTAAGTCTAGGTGAACAATCCAAGTATAACGTTTATACTGGTTTGTTTTAACCTATGATGTCTAAGTGATTTAAACCATTTTAACTCACTTTACACCGCTCTCCATGCTCATAAAATTGGGTTAACTCAACTCAGACGCCAACTCGATCCCTAGGTAGGAGGTGTTCCGTAAACCGTCAACTTAAATACCTCCAGCCTTAGACTGGATTTTGTTGGGTGAGTTTTGTAAACACAATTTTACAAGATATTGACCTAATTTTAACTATTAAAAGAGGTTGATTTGAGTTGCACTGGTTTTACCCTAGGTGAGCATGCAATTATCTTTGTTATAGATTTTAAAATTCTAATTTATTTTATAACAATTACAAAATAAACAATTCAATAAACCATAATATATATATACATTTCATCAATTAATATAACTAATTATATTAACACTCATGAAATTAAAATGATCATGCATAGTATACATTNTCGTTAAGTTTATTGGAAGCTAATAGTTGAACTATAGATGTTCTCATTGCTGAAAGGAATGAACAAGTTTAATTAGTGAATTTACTTCAAATTTTAATCCAATGGATTTAGCAAGTTACAATGTACCCACAGTTCATTATCTATTTTGCAACGATACTTCAGTGAGTCAGAATGGCCTCTACCGAAGAGCAGTCGACCACTCCTTTACTGAATCAAGATACTCTTGACTAAATACTAATACCAAAATAACTCTTATTCTTATAGTATTTAATTACCATTTATTTGGTCAAGAACTTTAATACCACTTAGTAAGTCTTGTAAGTGTATACCTTCCATTTTCGAATCACAAAGATCATAATTAAACAAGCCCTCGAAGGAGAAACAATTGCTTGAAAACGAACCTAAGTAACTTTATCTATTTCTGGAGTTCACAGAGTTCCGAATCCTATGTTACAAACCGTCCGAAGGGATAGGCGCCTATAAACGCCAAGCAGGTGCAACATAGAAATCTCACGGTGTGACCTAATGGCAGAGACCGTAGGACGTGTTGACACACACCCTTCACCCATTTACTGTGAACTACTTCCCCTATTCACCTTGTTATTGACCCATGCAAACACTTTCCGAAGGGAGATTACCCAAATAGCAACTCGAAGCCGAGCATGGGATCTCACATTGTGAACTCTTAAGGACGTGAGAGTTAATGATAACGTATCGTATACATTATTAATCTCCCACTGAAGTGTTGTAATTTTAATTGGGTATTTACTTGGTTTTATTCCGGCTAAATATACAACCTAAGTCTAGGTGAACAATCCAAGTATAACGTTTATACTGGTTTGTTTTAACCTATGATGTCTAAGTGATTTAAACCATTTTAACTCACTTTACACCGCTCTCCATGCTCATAAAATTGGGTTAACTCAACTCAGACGCCAACTCGATCCCTAGGTAGGAGGTGTTCCGTAAACCGTCAACTTAAATACCTCCAGCCTTAGACTGGATTTTGTNAAAAGTTAATTTGATCAATTTTCACTCTAAGATGCTCAATTTAGAGGATTAAACATGCAATTAAAAAGAAAAACCAAAGTCTCAAGAACACTTACCTTTGAAGCTCTAAATTCTCCTTCAATTCTTGATGAATTTCAGTACCATTTGATTGTAGATCATCACAAGAGTCTTCTCCACTATTCTCTGGCTTAGATAAGATGGTGGGATCCAAAATTTGTGGTATATTTGAGAAGGAATGAAGATTGGGAAGAAGCTGAACAATCGATGGAATTTTGCAAAATTAACCCTTAATTTCACAAAATTCTTAACCATTTTTATGTCAAAATCATCTCTATTTATTAAAGAATAACATGCAATCCAATTGCATCAAAATTTGACAACAAAAAATGGTTAATTTGTTGGCTAATTGTAAAGAAGACAACCAAGCTCCTAGCTTAGTTAGTGGGAAAATCCAATATTCAAAAATCAGTTTTAAAATCAGCTTTCAATCAATTTCCAAAAATTGTATTAAAATTGATTTTTAATTTCAAAAAATAATTAATTAAATAATTAAATAATTAAAAATAATTTAATATTTGATTAATTAAATATAATATTATTTTAATATTAAATAATAAAATAATATTATTTTTCCCACTTGTCCTGATTTTTCTAAAAAAACAGATATGAACTCCTATTTATATGATTAGTATTTAAATTATATTTAAATATTCTAATTGACTTTATTTGTCCGTTTAATTCATAATTAAACGTCGATATATCGTATATATCTGACTTTCATTCCTTAAGCCAAGATTTGAACGGTTCAAACTTATTCACCACACTATCAAAGATTTTAGTCCATTTATGAGCTAGTAGAGGGACCTAATGAACCTATAGATCATGAGCTCCAACGATTTGAGATTAACCAGCCAAACTCTTTAACCTAGTTAACCAACATTCGTTAACTAACGGGACACTCCACTAAAGCCAATAGCTGCACTCTCTTCACTGTAGATATATTTGTGTACATTTGATATAACCGTCATCGATAAGTCAATCCTTCACAGGTCATTAATAACTTCAGCTAGGTCAATTACCGATTTACCTTTGAGTTACATCTTATCTCCTTAAGTACCACTGTCCCTCTAATGAATAATTGATTTAGGATCTAATCACTAAATCCATTCATTTTCAGGCCAGTGAGAGGATGGGGCCCCTTATTCAAGACCTGGGAACAATACTTAAGAGAACAACCTCGCTACTATCCCTAAGATGGGTAGGAGTGAATTCCATCTTGCAAATTCTATGTCCTCAGCTATCTACCCGGTCTTATTCCTGAAATGGGAGGAATGTTGAGGAGCGCTATTGAGCTTACTGTCACCTATGCAGATCAAGGGATAATTATGAATAAACAGGAGTTCATAAATAGCTCAAGATTCAGATCAGGTAATCTAGGTCATTGATAAGTGAAATTAATTAGTGTTAATACGTAATAGTGATTATTTGAGAGTCAGTCTTACACAANGAAAGTTAATTTGATCAATTTTCACTCTAAGATGCTCAATTTAGAGGATTAAACATGCAATTAAAAAGAAAAACCAAAGTTTCAAGAACACTTACCTTTGAAGCTCTAAATTCTCCTTCAATTCTTGATGAATTTCAGTACCATTTGATTGTAGATCATCACAAGAGTCTTCTCCACTATTCTCTGGCTTAGATAAGATGGTGGGATCCAAAATTTGTGGTATATTTGAGAAGGAATGAAGATTGGGAAGAAGCTGAACAATGGATGGAATTTTGCAAAATTAACACTTAATTTCACAAAATTCTTAACCATTTTTATGTCAAAATCATCTCTATTTATTAAAGAATAACATGCAATCCAATTGCATCAAAATTTGACAACAAAAAATGGTTAATTTGTTGGCTAATTGTAAAGAAGACAACCAAGCTCCTAGCTTAGTTAGTGGGAAAATCCAATATTCAAAAATCAGTTTTAAAATCAGCTTTCAATCAATTTCCAAAAATTGTATTAAAATTGATTTTTAATTTCAAAAAATAAATAATTAAATAATTAAAAATAATTTAATATTTGATTAATTAAATATAATATTATTTTAATATTAAATAATAAAATAATATTATTTTTCCCACTTGTCCTGATTTTTCTAAAAAAACAGATATGAACTCCTATTTATATGATTAGTATTTAAATTATATTTAAATATTCTAATTGACTTTATTTGTCCGTTTAATTCATAATTAAACGTCGATATATCGTATATATCTGACTTTCATTCCTTAAGCCAAGATTTGAACGGTTCAAACTTATTCACCACACTATCAAAGATTTTAGTCCATTTATGAGCTAGTAGAGGGACCTAATGAACCTATAGATCATGAGCTCCAACGATTTGAGATTAACCAGCCAAACTCTTTAACCTAGTTAACCAACATTCGTTAACTAACGGGACACTCCACTAAAGCCAATAGCTGCACTCTCTTCACTGTAGATATATTTGTGTACATTTGATATAACCGTCATCGATAAGTCAATCCTTCACAGGTCATTAATAACTTCAGCTAGGTCAATTACCGATTTACCTTTGAGTTACATCTTATCTCCTTAAGTACCACTGTCCCTCTAATGAATAATTGATTTAGGATCTAATCACTAAATCCATTCATTTTCAGGCCAGTGAGAGGATGGGGCCCCTTATTCAAGACCTGGGAACAATACTTAAGAGAACAACCTCGCTACTATCCCTAAGATGGGTAGGAGTGAATTCCATCTTGCAAATTCTATGTCCTCAGCTATCTACCCGGTCTTATTCCTGAAATGGGAGGAATGTTGAGGAGCGCTATTGAGCTTACTGTCACCTATGCAGATCAAGGGATAATTATGAATAAACAGGAGTTCATAAATAGCTCAAGATTCAGATCAGGTAATCTAGGTCATTGATAAGTGAAATTAATTAGTGTTAATACGTAATAGTGATTATTTGAGAGTCAGTCTTACACAATCTTATTATGTAGAATACCCTCGCTCACATGTCTCTACATGAACAAATAAGGATCAGTTCATTTATGAGACCTTACAACATTCGTAACAATCATGAAGCGGACTATATTCAATAGTGTCTCCAAGAAGAGGTACCCAACTTATCCATGTACTATAGACTTATTTAGGATACTTACTCGAACTTGATCCTGTTTTTGTCTCCACATAAAGTCCAAGTACTCATGATAATAGCCAATGGTTCGTAGTTTCATTGGATTTAGAGTTAATAAAAAATTAATTCACTTGAATAACTTTATATGTATTAAATTCATTTATTTATAAAAACTACGAGTTTTTAGGACATACAACCCAACAGTAACTTGTCCAGCTTTTTTAAGAAATAGCAACTAAATAAACTAAATGATAACAAACAATCAACATTAATCTTACTCAAAACATTGAAGTTAGAACTTATTTAAAAAAAGTAGGAATACCTATACATGGATCTATTAGAAAGAATATAGTTAAATAAGATAAGTTGTCTAAAAAAAATATAACTTATGGGGGGAGGGAATACAATATTTAAGTACTCATAATAGTCTTACTATTTAGAACTTAGATCTACCAAAGTAAATGAATGAAAACGACTATTTGAAAGAGACGTTCATTACTAGGAAAAGAACTTAAGTCTATCAAAATAAATCAATTCAAATGAACATGTAAAGTTATATGATATACCTTTTTTTAAAATTTTTTAAAAAATTATATGATATACCTCTTAGACATCCAAAAATACTCCAAACTTCAAAACTTCTTCATTGAACATAGTCCTTCCACATAACATTTTTCTCACAATTTTCAAAGACCGACTACAAAAAAAGATATAAACATAAGAGAGCAAGAATAAACATGTATATTGAAACATGCCACATAAGAGAGCAAGAATAAAGATATAATAAACAATGAAAATGTTTCACCAGCACCAAACTTAAACTTACTATATGAGACTTGGAGTAATAATTCAAAATAGTATTGTGTTCACACATGAAGAAGAAAGTGTCTAACATTTAAAAGCATCCAAAACATGTTTGATGAGTTTCAAATGGTACAAAACATACTTTAAATAGAGGTCGTAAACAAATGAAGCAAGTTCGAATAAGTTTCACAATAACTATGTACAAATAGATGCCTTAAACAAATATAAACATAAACTTGAAGGAATGACAAATGTTATATGGCATTACTGTCATAGAGATTAAAACCAGTTCCCAACTATGACTACCATTTTAATTAGAATTCTTATTTGCAAGGATAGAAATACTTACTTTCGTCTTTTGCTGAATAGTCATGACCATATACATTGAGCTCGTCTACCAAAGATGACTTGTTGAATGCAAGAGCTGAATGGCACTGAAGAATGGCACTGAAATGGCACTGAAGAAGCAACAGTCTTCTAATATAAAATTGCACATATCCATATCAAAGATGTAATGGGGAAAACATCCCATTGTTAATAGGAGAAATACTATAGATATTAGCACAACATGAAAATATAGAGAACATTGTATCACCATACATAGACTCTTTTCAATACATAAATTATCTAGCATAACAAATTCTAAACCTGCAAAACCCAATTATCATTCTTATCAAGATTATAATTTATAAACAGCGAAGTGCTTTCCAACAATTTGGACCCCAATGCTGAGGAAATTAAAAGCAAAAATGAAGATTTACCTCTGTATGCTAACCTCACTATTAGTAAAATCAGTTGGTGCTTGCCACAACGTGTGCTTCCTTGGTTGAGGGTTGGTCTCTCTGAAGAAAAGAGGCCTTCTAGCCAATTGCACTAATCAAGCACACCAAGACGTAGGTAAATCATCAAACACATAACAAAGTAGAAGGGAAAATCCATAAATAATGATGGAGTCAATACCACAACATTTAATGTAGCAGGTCCATCATGAGGACAATTCACTTTTAAACCCAAAATATTAGACCATTGTATCTCTATTTTACTTTTGAGTCCACCCTAAAGGATTTCCTACACAAGCTTATGCTTAGCATAGTAACACTTTGCCACTAAATCACCTTCATGTCTTGATTTGTACTGTCATCATAAAATAAGTCAGCGGAGAAATGCTTTACAAATCTAAAACTAGTAGGACAACAATATCTAATAATTAAATAAAGACCTCCCAACGTCCAATCTTGAAAAGTGAAGCTGGGAAGTTTGAAGCCTTTAGTTTCTTATTGGTACCCGACATGGTAGCGTCCTGGCTTTTTGTTTTAACCATGAAGTTAGAAGTTTCACTATTTGAAGGTCCAGCAGCAGTAGACACACTCCCTTGTGAAAGTTTCATTTGAATTAGATCCAATAAGGACGGGCTCTTCCTTGACACCAAACCAAGAGGACTAGCTCATCAAGTGGATTATTGTGGGAAGAGGTTGTAGAGAATGCGTCAGGTCTTGAAATAGACTGCCAATCTACAAGCAACATCAGTTAAAATCCCTTAAACATAATCAAACAAATTAGAGTTCCATTAATTAACTTCTGCTTCAGAAAGAACAAAAGAAACATTTTGTTCCTTCTCGCCTTACTCAAACAAAAATTTTCAACAGTTATATTAAAGCGGATTAAGATTAACTAAGAATTTTGCAATAGAAGTGGAAGTCGAAGGCCTCATTAGACAATGCAACTATTCAGTTCTTATCCAAATCCTAAAAATAAACTGCAAAATCCAACTATATAGCCTACAAACGTTCAAATGGAAAACTAAACTAAAAATAGAGTATTAATTCGAATACAACGGCCGGCGACGAAAAGTTTCAATTTCGTTTTCAATCCCTATCATTCATGGAAACCAGATAAAAAACCTTGTGAAAATCGGGATTAAACCCCTTGTCCAATTGACCATCCTTGTGGTGAAAAGAATTATCACACTCCTTGTTAACGTAATTTAAGGGATTATTTTAGGCTAAATAGAATCCAAATTAATTAGGGTATAATTCTAAATTAATTTGGGAATAACTTCCTTATTTTGTATTATCTCTGTGTATTTATTTCCTGTGTTATCTTTGTAATGTATTAACACAAAAATACAATAACATACAATATTCTTCACATGGTATTAGAGACCTCTTGTTCTTAGGGTTTTATCAGCCGCCATCGTCCACCCGCTTCGATCTGCTGCTGCTCGCTCCTGATCTCTATCGTTCACCCATATCTAGTTAGTTCCGCCACTGATCTCCTTTGTTCAGGTTGATCTGTTCGCCTTTGTTCACAAAATCCACCGCAGGTCTACTCTGTTTAGATTCCGCCGCTGTTCACGAAATTTTGCCGGCACCTACCAGATTCGCTGCCATCTACCAGATCAAGCAACTCTGCCCATTCTTTCTCGTTTTGGTTGTACTCAATCATCGAAAACCTAGTCTCCCGTCGCGTTTTCATCGGCAACCCAGGTACAGATCCACCCATGTGCAGATCCGAACAGATCCAACTCGTCATTCTCACCTCTCAGATTCGACTAGATACACTCGTGCGGAGATCCAACCCATGTTCTCACCAGATCCAATCTCTCAAATTTGACAAGATTTGTTCGTATTATTGAAAAGCACTTCAAAAGTGCTTTTTATTCTCTTAAATTAAGGGAGTTTATATTAGATTTCACTTGTTTATTATTGGTTTTCAGGTCATTACAAAGAAAACTAGGATCGAAAACTAAAAGAACTAAATCGAGTCAAAATAAAGTGAAAAGAAGAAGAAAATTACCAATCTGCCAAAAACAAGGTAGCACCGCGTTGCTTTTTTCGAGAGCATCACTCAACAGGAGTGCAGCAGTACCGACACAGCGTTGCGGCATGGCGCCAAGGGTAGGATTTTATGATGCACAATGTAGGACGACGCCACTATTTGATGTCAAAGAGCGTAGCGGCGCCATTGACCAATGCCATGTCGCCAACTTTCCTAATTCGAAAAATCAACATTTTTGGAAGGAATATTTTGGGCAGCCAACTCTATAAATTGAAGGGTTTCCAGCAATCTTATACACACATCAATACACCAAGAGATATAAGAAGAAGAGAATGCAAAGAAAATACATTCGAGAGTTTGAAAGAGTGAGTTAGCTGTAAGGAAGAGAGAAAAGAGTTTGAGAGAGAGTTGTGGTCCGTTCGAGTTTCTGATGTGAAGACTAAGGACATCTTGGCGGTTCCTTCTCAATCAAGAACTTCTTTTCAGTAGTGTTTCTCTTTCTTTACACTCTTTCTATGCATATATTGTTTGTAAACATGTTGCTTAAAGCTATGAGGGACTAAACTCTTTAGTTTTAGGGTATTGATGAATTGTTTATGAAGTTATGTTGATATTGTAGACTATTCATGGTTTTGTTATAATGATTATGTTTTTCATTGTTATTGTGCTTAAACTTTTGTTGAATGGCCATGATTGAATGTTAGGTTAGATGTATGGTTGAGATAATTGTATGCCTAACTAGATCTATAACAATGAATTGTTGTTAATTTACCATAAAAATAGTTAGGTTAACAATTAAAGTTACTAAAGACTAGTCTTAATGCCATGTAATCTGTATTGGTTTCAAGAAATTAGTAATCAATTAAGTTGCATGAGAAAAGGTTGTTTTTGAAAGAAAATAACTAGGATTTATGTTTCTAGACTTAAGCATATGAATTGCAATAAAATTCACGAACCCTAGAATATTGCATAATGAAGTAAACAAGGATTCAATACCCTAGAACTCTCTTTAACTCTTGTGTTTCTTATTTACTTGCTTTCCTTCTTAGTTTGTCTTAAAATCACAACTTAAGATCGAATCCTCAAATAAAATTGATTCAATTCTAGAATAGCTAAGTAACTTAAACCTTCACAATTGGATCATCTAGAACGATATTCGGACTTTACCGTTTTATATTATAAGTTGACTCGTACATTTGAGGTAACACGGAAAGTGCGCATCAATTATCTTTGTATTATCTCTGTATATTTATTTCCTGTATTATCTTTGTAATGTATTAACACAAAAATACAGTAAAATACAATATTCTTCACATGGAATTAGAGACCTCTTGTTCATAGGGTTTTATCAGCTGTCGCCGCCCACTCGCTTCGATCTGCCGTCGCTCACTCTTAATCTCTGTTGTTCGCCCATATCTAGTTAGTTCTGCCGTCGATCTGCTCTGTTCAGTCGATTTATTTGTCGTTGTTGACGAAATCTACCGTCGGTCGGCTCTGTTTAGATTCCGCCACTATTCACGAAATTTTGCCCCCAGCTACAAGATCCGTCACTGCTACGAGATCAAGCAACCCTGTCTGTTTTTCCTCGTTTAAGTTGTACTCAATCGTCTGCAACCTAGTCTCTCGTCACATTTTTGTCGGCAACCCAGGTGCAAATCCACCTATGTGCAGATCTGACCAGATCCACCATGCGTAGATCTAACCTGTGTTCTCACTAGATCCAACCTCTCAAATCCAACCAGATCTATCGGTATTATCTTTGTATATTTATTTCCTATATTATCTTTATAATGTATTAACACAAAAATACAATAAAATACAATATTCTTCGCATGGTATCAGAGACCTTTTGTTCCTAGGGTTTTATCAGCCGTTGCCGCCCACTCGTTTTGGTTTGTGGCCGCTAGATCTGGATCTCTGCCGTTTTCCCAGATCTGGTTAGTTCTGTCGTCGATCTATTATGTTTAGGTCGATTTGTTCATTGTTGTTCAAGAAATCCACCGCTGGTCTGCTCTGTTCAGATTCCACCGTTGTTCAGGAAATTTTCCACCAGCTACCAGATCCGCCACAGCTACCAGATCTCCTGCCGCTGACCAGATCAAGCAACTCCGTATGTTCTTCCTCATTTTGGTTGTACTTAATCATTGCTAAATCAGTCTCCCGTCGCGTTTTCATCGGCAAACCTCTCACATCTGTCGTTCTTCGTCGGCAACCCAGGTATAGATCCACCAATGCGCGCAGATCCGACCAGATCCACCCGTGCATAGATATGTCCATCTATAGATCCATCGACAACCCACGTGCAGATCCATTACAACTCGTGCATAGTCCGTCGACAACCCATATTTCCACTTGTATTACTACTAATGGAGAAAAATGATGTTTTATGCCCCTATTACCACTATACTTGATGGTACAAATTCTATCATGTGGACTCATCAAATGAGGAGTTGGTTTGATTGGTCGAAAACTATGGCGAATTGTCACGGGAGATATCACCAAACCCATCAAGAACACGCCTAAAAAGGATGTCACCAATAGTGATACCTCAAAACTGGTAGAAAATGATGCTGGTCAAGACCCTATGAAGGACGATGCTAAGTTTATTGAACGACTAGAGGATTGGGATAGCAAATTCATCAAATAATAACTTGGTTGGATAACATCTCCATGCTTGCCATACATACTCAATTTGATGCATTTGATACTGCTAAAAAACTTTGGAATTTTTTAGCTACACGATTTCAATCTATTGGTTTTGCTTATTACTATAAGTTATATACCACTATTGTTAGTCTTAATCAGGAAGTTGGGCAGTCTGTGAATGAATTTCTCGCTACACTTCAACCTACCTGGACACAATTAGACCAAGCTAAGATCAGTACTGATCATTTGCGCCTCATCAATAAATTGTGCGTCAAGTCAAACTTATTAAAGGTGGGAAGGATTCCTATATTAATGGCCAACAATTGTCAAGGTTAACATCATAGTTTGCAAGAAAAGTGTAACATCCTGAGATTTAAGTAAATTTGAATTGATTATCTCAAATTATTGGAATTTATTGTCTATTAATTTTACATATTTGGAGCCAAATTGAGTTAAAGTGTGAAGTTAATTTTTAAATTACTAATCTTAAATAATTTGGTTTTCTGTTTTATTTTAATTTTGGAGTTTGGAGCCAAAATTGAATTGGTTTGGAGAAGATAATTAATTTATATTAATATGATAAGAGATTTAGAATTTTGAGATTTAAATTTATAAAGGATTTGAGGTTTGGAGAGGGAATATAAGATTTAAATTTAGGTTTAAGTTTAATATATATATATATATATATATATATATGAGTTTGAAAAGAAAAAAAAAGAAAAGAAATAGCTAAAATCTAGGGTTTTTCTTTTAAACTCACGCACAACCCCCAAACGCAGCCTCTCTCTCTCACTTTCTCTCCCTATGCGTTATTTTCTTTTCCAATCAGGTTTAGGAACGAGGCTTTTCTTCTTCAAGCCGGCCGACTTCTTCATTTTTTTACTTAGCCTCTCGCTTTTGTTGTCGTCTTCATAAGTCCTTTAGCTGACCTTCGTCCTCAATGTCGTCTTAAACTCTCGATGTTGCTGTCGTTTTCCACCTCTACTATCATTGTTGTCTACCAGTATTGTCGTCAATTTCGATTTCCTTTTCCTTTGGCCATAAGAAACCCACAATCTCCTCATTTGGTACATACGGGATGTGAATCTATGGACATGGACGAAATTCTGACTTTTGAGGTACCAGATGGCTTTGAGATACTAGATGGTGATGCACTAGTCATCTTGAGAACCATGAGCAAAGGTTCAACCATTGGATGTCTGGTCGGCTGAGAATGGAGGATAAAGCCACTTAAAAGGTTCAATAGGGATGGAGTCCATTTGAGAGTTGATTAAAATCGAAGGCAAAGAAGAGTACGATCCATACCAAGTCAAGAGAAGAAGAGGCTTAACTGGAACAAACTCAAGTATCTGGGCACTCTTCAAGAAACCAAACTTGAATAGGATAGGTACTCTTAAAGCTTCACTATATGACTTGCACTTCCTTGGTAAATTTTATGTTTATTAAGTTAATTGATTTTCTTTTTCCTTTTATATTAGTTAAAAAGCATAACCACAAATCCTAATAACACCACATTGAACCAAAATCTCTCACATTTTCATGTAACTCATGTTAATTTTTTATGGGTGCTGACAAATAATGTTCATGGTGTCTCTAATTGGGCTTACTTTATGAAGTATTGAACCAACTTCGTGGGCGAAGCAATATAAAGTATGGAAATGATGTAACTGGTATAGGGCTCTTCAGTTTTTAGCTTTTGTTCCACGTTGTACAAGTAATACTAAATTGTATTCTTCTTTAGTGAAATGAGTTTGCCCTTAATTTATTTATCTGAGTTATAGTTCTATTGTTTGTTATCTAAAAACTAAAAATAAAATAACTATCGAATAATTTGTTGAAACAACTTTTGGTTGTTGGTTGTAGTTTTCTTTTCTTATTTTTTTTTCCAACCATTCTTTGTGAGTTTTAGTTTTTTTGTTTGTTATCTTAATGATGAGAATCTCAAGGTTGCTGTCAAATCTGGATGGTATTACTCTGTGCCTAATTCCATCATTTTCACATTAACCAAAACTAAATACACACATACATTAAATTTAATAGCAACATGTACGTGCTTTAAACTTCTTTTCCACCCTATCAATTTGATAGTATCTTCCAAAATCTAAACATATCATCTCCTCTAATATTGATTTTATTATATCCACGTTTGGTAAACTGGGGTTTCCTCTTAGAATCATTAATACCACTAAGAATATGTCGTTATTGAAGTTGTGTAGTTATGTAGTTGATGGTGTTAGTAGAAACAATACATATTGTGTAATTATCTAATTCTGATGGAGTAATGTGTGATTGAAAAATTGGAGTTGTGTAGTTGGTGGTTTGCAGTAGATGTGTAAAATTGTTTTTCAAATTGTAGTATAGAGTGAGTTGGTATATTTATTGTTTGTGTATATAATACAGATTGGGTCCAACTTGTTTGAAGTGAATGCAAATTCCAAGTATAAAGCTTGTTTGAGGTCGTTAAAAATACAAATTTGTTACCGTTATAAAGATAAAAGTAGAAAGCATTTAGATTTTAAGAAACCATGAATTCTTTTATAACTTTGTCCCTATGGATTCTTATCACTAATATTGTGTGTCTAATAAGTTATTCGTATTATATTCTTTTATGGTTTATTTTATAAGTTTAAATCTATATGTTGTTATTTTGTCTTAAATATGGGGTGATAAATGTGGGTTAGGATGTGTTACTTGACTTAAAGATGTGGGGAGATGTTTATTGATAGTTTATTTTGTAAGTTTAGATGTAAGTTGAATCTTTATCTTAAATGTTCATTGATAATTTATTTATTTGTCTTAAATATGAGGTGAAAGTTGGGTTGAGATGTTTTTCTTAAATTTGGGGTGATAAATGTAGGTTGAGATGACTTTGAACATTAATGTGAGAATGACTTTGAATATTTAGATTTGGTTTTTTTTTTTTTTTTTTTAATGTGGGTTGAGTTGTGTTATTAGTATTAAAGTTGGGGTGTTATTAAATGTTTATAATATGTTTGTTCTGTGGACAAAATTACTATTTTTGTTATGTAACTTTATATGTCAAACTATTTAATATGTAAGTAATTAAAAGTTATTTCACATTATATTACATATTATGTATATTATCTTTGTGAAGTATATTATGTATATTCATTATGTTAACACTCTAATATCTTTATGTGTTTGTTTTGTTTAGGGGCATAAGAATGTTTTATGCTCGAACAAATACACGAGCACGACCTATTAATTGAGTAGTATGGAGCGTGGGTACTATACTATGAAGTTCATACACGACATTGTAATGTAGGAGCACAATAATTACGGACGTTATATGCATTTGCTTAAACCATATTCTTTAACTATAGTTTTTACACTTAGTATAATTGTTTTTAGTCAATATAATTTGCTTATTTACTTGCGGTTGACGAAACAAACACCTTACTGTCAATTGGAATTAGACATGGTGAGAGTTGGCTATTGTATAGGACGTTACATTTGAGTATATTGTGTCTTCACAGTTTATTGTTAGGTTTAAGGACAAATTTTCAATTTTGTTTGATTTAAGGACAAGCAATACGATGTCAATTTTGGTAGGATCAGGCCTAATATGTTTTGGTTTCAAGATACTAACTTTTTGTAGAAAAGGTATTTTACTAGTTGATTAATGAAAATTACTTGATTCCTTATTTTGTGTTATGATATTTCAATGAGATGGTTTGATGCTGTCAATTTACATATTGTGATTGAAAATCTAGAGTTATGTCATTTTTGAAGTTGTGTAGTCGCATAGTCGATGGTGTTAGTAGAAACGATACATTGTGTAATTATCTGATTATGATGGAATAATATGTGATTGAAAAATTGAAGTTGTGTAATTGGTGGCTTGTAGAAGATGTGTAAAGTTGTTTTGCAAATTGCAGGTATAAAATGAGTTGGTATATTTGTTGTTTGTGTATAAAAGACAGGTTGGGTCCAACTTGTTTGGAGTGAATGCAAATTTCAGGTATCAAAATTGCTTGGGGTCGATCACAAGTTGCATATGGGAGGTCCCAATGACCCGAATTTTTTTATTTATTTTTCTCAAATTGTTATAGTTGACGGCCAAAAAACGTCAAGAAAGGTTGATAATTGACGGCCAAAAAACGTCAATAAAAATATACAGTAATACATTTTTCTTTATGGGCAAAAAATGTCAATAAAAATGGTTGGTTTTTACAAATACTTGATGGACAAAAAATATTAATATTAACCTACTTTGACGTTAAAAAAATATCAACAAAAGTATCTATCTTGATGGTTTTCTCCTATATTTGATGGGCAAAAAACATCAACCTAACCTATCTTGATGGCCAAGCCATCAAGATAGGATTTGTGTTGACGCTTTTTGGCCATTAAGAAAACTATCTTTCTAGATGGTTAGGCTTTCTTGATATGGGCTTCCTTGTTGTTTTTTGGCCATCAAAATAGGTTTTTCTTGATTTTTTTTGCCCATCAACAAAAGCCAAAATTGTAGTACTGTGCAATCCTCTACCATCTCTTGTGTAG
>QLSR01000278.1:0-12328 GCA_031780015.1 Citrullus colocynthis
GAACAACGAGAGCCCTGATTAGCGATGAAGGTATGCACTTCATTAATAAAATCATCTCCAAGTTGCTAATCAAATACAATGTACATCATAAGGTGGCAACTGTATACCACTCGCAAACAAATGGGCAAGTAGAAGTTTCCAATAGAGAGTTGAAAATTATTTTAGAAAAAGTGGTTAACTTCTCTCGAAGGGACTAGGCGTCCAAATTGGACGGGGCGTTATAGGCATATCGGATAGCATTCAAGATGCCTCTCGGAATATCACCATACACGCTGGTCTTTGGAAAGGCATGCCATTTGCCGTTGGAACTAGAACACAGAGCATTGTGGGCTTCCAAGAGATTGAATATGGATTGAATATGGACCTGAAAGCAACTGAAGAAGCACGTCAGCTTCAATTGAATGAATTGGAGGAATGGAGATTGCAAGCCTATGAGAACGCAAAGATATACAAAGAACGAACAAAGCGTTGGCACGATCAACGCATCAGTAAGCAATCTTTGCATATAGGTCAAAAGGTCCTCCTTTTTAACTCAAGACTGCGTTTATTTCCAGGAAAATTAAGAACAAGATGGTCTGGTCCTTTCGTGATCAAGGAAATCTTTCCTCATGGTGCTGTAGAGTTGATAAATGAAGATGGCACAAATGCATTCAAAGTTAATGGTCAATGCGTGAAGCCATATTATGGAGACTGCCTTGGACGAGACAAAGTACCTGTTGACCTAGAAAAGATAGAATGAGGAAAAGATGGACGCGTCCTGCGTTGACAATAAGCACATATATCCCAGGGACGCATCCTAACTTTTGTACCTTAATTGCTTTTGTCTTAATTTTTTCTTTCTTCCCGCATTATTTCTTTTCTTTTTCCTTTCTTTTCGTCATTTTATTTGATTTGATTTGATTTTTATTTTGTTTAATTTTGATTTATTTTATTTTATTTTATTTATTTTATTTATTTGCTTTGAAAAATTTTGTTCGGATGCTATCTATCATTGTGCTATGAGTGATGAACTCAAATTCAATTCCAAGGCGTCAACATCAAAACGATGCAACATGAGTAGCTCGGCACCTATGGGGGAATCTGAAGCAATTCTGTCATATCACTATTAGATCAAGAATTTGACAAGCTAACTACGCTTAAGTCGGCTGTCGTCAACGGGTGTCAGACCATTCAATGCAGCTATGGTGTCATGCATTGAGCTGCCAACCCGCGCGCCCAGCGAACCCACGCGCTCAGCTAAAACCCTTTAGAAACCCCTCTTCAACCCTTTTTCGAGTTACGCTTCTTTTCTCTCCGAATTTTCTGATAACTCGCACGATTTTTGGCTTATTTGAAACGATCTCTCGATTCTCACCCACTTTTCTCTCTTTTTACCTATACCCTTCCCATGGCTTCCCAGCAACCCACCTACTCCAAAAGCCCTAAACCTATGGCTTCATCCTCGAGGCATGGTAGTCCGAATCTGTCCACTACTTCTACCACACCTGAACCCCTTGTCATTGTTCGCCCCAATAGTCCTGAGTTGGAGGCGACATCAGCCCCATCTCTGCCACACTCCAGGGACCTGTCTGAAGCTCAAGAGGTAGGAAGGAATGACGAGTCCACCGTCTTTGGAGATATTCTAGACACCATTCATGAAAAAGACGATGCCTGGTTGGACGGGTTGGTCGACCAAAGGATGAAAAATGAGTCGCATGGGTCAGTCCCTGCGATGAGTGGTCTTGAGGAGTCGGATTCTGATGAAAGACCTATTGGAAATGTAATAGCGGCGGTGGAAAAGAAGAAGTCCGCCACGAAAAGGAAAATTAGGCCAATAAGGGCCAGGGAAGAAGAAGCTGAGGAAGATGTACCTCCACTAAAGAGGAAAAATGAAAAAGTAAAGGATGCGAGGACATCCGATGCCATTACGTCATCTTTCGCTGCATCATCTGTTGAGCGGTTAGCAGCGAGAGCGTCAGAGAAGTCCAAGAAGCTGAAAAACGACATCAAAAAAATGAAAGAAAGGACGGGGTCGTTTCTCGCCGCAAAGAAGAGAAGAAAAGAGGAAATTGCATCTAGCGAACAAGCTGCCAAGGAAGCCGCCAGAAAAACCGAGTTTCTTCGTCTCATAGCTGAGATCGCGACGAAATTAGAAGTTGAAGTGGAAGTGACTGATGCAAAGAAGCTACCCAAAGCTGAACGCATCAAACAAAACGAGAAAAAAAGGGAGGAGAAGAAGAAAGAAATAAATGTAGCAATAACCAAGGAGAAGCTACCGGAGAAAAAGAAGAAGACTGAGGTGGCTAAGGCACCTGCAGCGGTGATAAGAGACGTGGACGCAGGCAAAGCAAGGAGAACGCCTGCTAGTCCCATCAATAGGAACGACAAGGGAAAAGAGAAATTGGTTGAGGAACCAACAAAGGAGGTGGCGAAGAGCCAAAAGAAACAATTCAATGGGCTTTATACTGAAGGTTGGAGGCAATTTTGTGAAAGTGCCCAAGTCATCCAACCCACCGTCGTGGAGGCATTTTATGAAGGAACCATTCACCACAAGGCACACTAAGTCAAAATTGGAGATGAGGTGATTTCCTTTGAGCCTCAGGAAATCAACGCGTTGTTTGATCTTCCCGATATCCCGGTGGCAGAAGGTAAAAGAATAATGTCGATGCCTACAGAAGCCGAAATGAATGACGCCCTCACAACCATCGCCAAACCGAGGTCAGAGTGGAACACTTCCCCAAATGGCATTCAAACATTGGCGCCAACTTGCTTGATCGCCGAGCCCAACCTGTGGCTTTACTTCATCAAGCAGTCGCTAATCCCCACAACGCATGACGCTTCAATTTCAAGGGACCGTGCCATGGTCATTTATTGCATCATGCGGGGAATTCGGCTAGACATAGGACGCATCATTGCCCCACAGATTCAGAGGTTGTTTTTCAAGTCAAGGGGTCAGCTATTCTTTCCCTTTCTTGTGACAAGACTGTGCGCCAAAGCAGAATTCATGGTGGATGCGCCAGTCAGAGCAGTAAATGGAGTCCTTTCAGCTCAAAGTCTCAGAAGGATATTAAAGGACTCATCACATCTGCTTGAGGCGACCAACTCAAAGAAAAGGCCGACCAAGTCACAAGAACCATCATCCCTCCACCCTCCTCAACCCAAGAAGAGGAAACTTGTTAAGAAGAATTTTGAGATTAAGGCGTCGAGTTCACAACCTAGTAAAGCCGAAGAAGTTGTTCACCTCGACCCTAACACACAAGCCTTGACCATTTATACTCCTCCCATCGACCCAATCCCTGAGGAGCCCTCTTCACCACCAACTTCCCCTTCCTCTTTCCCGAAAATCCAAAAAGAGCCACTTCATGTACCCACCACCCAACGCGGCCTCCCATCGCCTCTTCCACTTCCTATCGCAGACTTAAATGAAGAATCGAAGGAAGTGTCGCTGCCTTCTACGCCCCACCTGGAGTTAACCCTCTCCCGACCTCAATCATCTATCTTTCGAGAGGCAACTCTATCCCCACCCCTACCACCCGTTAAGCAGACCTTGACTCTAGATCCTGAGGAGTCAGCGCCTTTTCAATTCTCACCGCTTCGCCATGAACCTCAATCTTCCAATCTTCCAACTCCACCAACTACTGAACCTTCTGCTCGCCCAACTTCTCAACCACAGGCAGAAGCATCTACAAGCACGCATCATCAAGAAGAACCATATCACTTATGACACGCCTCTGCTTCGCTGCAGTTTGTTGATTTGAGTCTGGATGATTTGCTGTGGTACTTGGATGATGGGATCCTTCACCCCATCATGGGAGACCTGGATGAAATTCGGCGCAAGGAGATGGAAAGTCTCCAGCGACAAGAAGAGTTGGCTCAACAAGTTTCACAATTGGGTCAGCAAGTGACTCAGATAGCACAGCAACAATTGGAGCTTCGAAATTTTGTTCAACGCCAAGCTCAGTGTCAGGATGAACAATTCAGCACTATGATGAATTACATTTATGAAGTGTTTGTCCAATGCATCCCAGCGCCAATTATTCCTCCTTCCCTTCAGCAACCCCTTCAGTTCAACGATCCAAATCCTCCCCCTGCGAATAACAATGACAACTCCCCGGGGAGAACTTAAATTTGGGGGTGTTCTTTGGGAATTTTCCTTCTTTTTTTAGGTTTATTCTTTTGATTTTTTTTGTAAATAGTACAATGCATAATACATTTACATCAAGACAACATTCAATTCAGAATTACTCTTTGTTCTCTTTGTTTGTGCTTTCAATTATTTCTTGCTTTATTATTTTCTCTGCCCTGTTTTTGTTTCTGCGTCCAACCTCCATGATGATATTTATGCTCTTCCCCTGTAGACTTATTGAAATAAGAAGATTAACTCACAAGCCTTAGGATATTACACTTGGTAAATTACTTCCCAGAGTAAGTATGCATTGCAAGCTTTGCCTCTAACCTCTTTTGCAAAATTTTTCTAAGGCAATCTCATAACTCGATTTCAGCAATGAGGACCTTTCTGCCTTCAAATTTGGGGGTAAGAAAGGTATGAGTCATGCGTTCAAAATTCATAAAACACAAATAATAAAAAAAATGGTATAAATATATTTCGTGGACAAACAACCCCGCTGACAGTGCACAAAATTAACCTGTTAAGAGTTGAGTTGAGAATGGCTCGTTACACCACATAATAGAAGGTGAGGGTCCAAGATCAACGAAAAATAAATAAATGGTACCACTGTCAACGTAACCAAAAAGGAACGCGATAAGTGCCGAGTTGTGAAAGGGTATTTGCTCGATGTTGGCTACCTCCATGCACCCCATCGTTTGTATGTCAAAACGAAGGTAGATAGCCCGGATCAACATAAGTCCACTTCAAAAGAAAAATTTTGTTTGAGTTAGATAAAAATAGAAACTTTATGAATGAATAAACTCCATGGCACATTACTAAAATGAGGACATCAGATTGGCTGGAAATGAGTAAGGGTATTTTTTAGGAATAAGCTTGTCGCATCTAAAAATGAGAAGTACTTTCAAAGCGTCAATTGAAAAAGAACTTGGTGTGGTTATCTGATTGTTGATATAGTCAAGGAATAGAAGGCATGTTGAGAGGGTGAGCTTTTACTTAGACTTAGGCTGTAGAATTTTATAAATCTTCAAATAAATGTTTGAGGACCAACATTAACTCAAATTTGGGGGTGTGATAACTTGTAGAAATACAAGTTATTATAGTCACTATTTGAATTAATTAAAGTAACTTTAGAGCTAAACACATGATTTTGCTAATTGAATTATGTAAAATGTATCACCATGCGTTGGCACTATTCACAAAACAAAATATCTGAAAAATTATGAGCTTTTATGTTCTTAACGCAGGATTAAGAAGAAAAGAAGCCCAAATAACCCAAGTACTAGAGACGAAGCTGCTGCAAGAACAAATGGAAACCCATGCGTCGAAACTATGCGTTCGAGACCATGCGTCGAGATCATGTGTTGAGAAAAAGTAGATATAGACGCCTGGGCAAAAGCTGTCATGTCAATATGCAAAAGGATAACACGTTATTAGATCATGGCAGAATAAATGGGCCAACGATATGAAAAGGCTGCGCAGCAGCGCATAGAATTTAATGTAAAGGTGTCAGGTCATCATGAGTGTACCTTTTCGATGCCTATAAATAGCCCAAAGCTTCTCCATTCAAGAGAGAGAGAATCAAGAGAGAAATGCGTGACTGCGTGAAGGTTCTGCACACTTCCTCCATTTTGAGCTCTTCTGAGAGAAGGATTCTGAGAACTTTCAGAATCGTCTCCCAGTGAGTGAGAACCTTCACCCTATGGACTTTATGTATTAGATAGCAACCATTTCAAGCCTCCATGAAGCAAGACGTTGCCAGTGGCGGCTTGACGTCTTCTATTTCTGTTTTATCTCCATTTCCATCCTTCTTACTTATGTTTTGTTAATGACATTCGAGAGAATGGTTTATTTTCTTAAATATAAGTTTGATTAACGATTATCTTCCATCTATTTCCATATCTTATACCATGTTGTTTGAATGCTAAATGAGTTAGATGTTGGAGTTAGTTTTTCTTAAACAATATGAAGTATGTTACATCCTGATGAATGCATATCATTAGCTTGCATAGCATTGTCTTACAAACAAATGCAGTAAGCACGACTGTCTAGCTTGAGAGAGTAGATAGTTAATCTTTAGCATTTATCAAGACTAGATGAGGTACAAAGATGTAGTTCATCTTTTGGCAATGCAAACTTACCATGCGTCTTAGAGATAAGATTAATGTGGCATCGAAACATCGAGAGATGGATTTACAAACTAAGTTTGTAGGTATGTACTTATACTTAAATAGATTTAAATTTTTTGTCTAGCTCCTGTGTTAACTCTACTTTTATTGCATGGTTCCATTCATTCTCAACGCATGCTATCTAACACTAAACGACATTTGACTAACCATCGCCGCGTCCACCTCATTATTAGTTCTAGGAAATTTATTCATTCTTTATGTATAGTCTTAGACACATACAACTCATGCACATATTACTTGTATAGTTCACCGCATAGTCAAGCATCTATTCTCAACGCCTAGTTATTACAAATCCTTGCGTTCGACCCTGGACTCACCAGGAAACCTATAAGAGCTTATACTTGGGCTTTTTATAGGAAAACTTGCTTAATCATGATCATACTTGAGTAATTCTAAGCGCATCTTTGTACGAAAATTATCATATCTATTTTTGTGCAACAAGCTAAGAAACTCAATATAAATCGAAAACAGAAATCCAATAGTAAAATAACAACAGCAATCCAATTCTTAAATCGGTAATTGAATGTATTATAGCCACTTTTTATAGATTAGTTTGCTAGTTTGAGACATCACTCTTCAAAAAGAGTAACATAATTTTGTATAAAAATTAAATTAAAAATTGTCCTCATCAAGTGATCCTATTGTTATTAAGCCTTGGTTAGATTTTTTCCATATGGATTTCAATGATCATGTCACACCCCGCCCCGGGCTACTTCCCCTGCAGCCCGAGACAGAGGGTGAGGACAGCAGACATCGACCCTCTTGCGATGTCTATCATCAAACCCTACCTTTCCCGAAACTAACATATGCAACCTATACAAGCATAGCCAAACTCATCACGATAGTCAACGATTCAGACACATCTAGACTTCTATGTGCACACATAGTTCCTACCACTTACCATCGGGGCTTAGAAGCTAAGCCCGTCGCCCCCTAACCATCCCACGAGGAAAATCCGTGCTACAGACTCAGGAACTAGGTCCGTTTGACCCGTTGACCATCCTGTGTGGTAACAAGTCCCCATCCACTCACGACCGTCAACAATAATGCCCTTGGCATAGAAACATAACTATCAATTAATCACACTTGATACACAAAGCACTATTTATCCAAGTAGCTCGATATATATATACACATATATTCCATAAATCCAATAAGCTCGATATGCACATAGTTATCCTAGCATGCTTACAACATCATGCTAATAACTGACAAATTATCCAAGATCTCACCATAGCACGTATTATACAGTAAACCATATTTATCAATTAAAGCTTCATAACGTATTATTATTCATTCATTATATAATTATATTCTCTCACGAAAAGAAAATCAACCACTCACCATAATAGTAACGGAGAAATTGACTGGCACCCGTTTGAAAATCCCGAGCTCCAACTTCCCTTCTTTTTCTTTCTCTTTTCTATCTCTCGGTCTACCTCTTTCTGTTTCTGCTGCTTTTTTCTTCCTTCTCTCTCGGTTTCTCTTTTCTCTCCTTTTTCTCTTTTTCTTTCTCTCTTTCTCTCCTTAGGTACTCTCAGTTGGGAATGATGAAATTTCCTTCACAAATGATCCCTATTTATAGCCAAAAACTTCAGCCAATTCTTTGACATCTCACCTTCCAAATGTTTACTTGCATGCTTCCTTCTTCATGCATCAAAACACATGGTGCCTTGCATGTATTCTTGGCCATGCAGTTCAACACCTCCCTTTATGAAGTGTCAATCCCAAAATATAGCCAAAACTTATCAAAGATTCGGTCAAAATTGCAGAAAAATCCTTGGTCTCGCTCCTCTCGCTGGTTTTCCTTGGTCTCGCTCCTCTCGCTGGTCTCGCTAGTTGCCAGTCTCACTGGTTACTGCTTGGTCTCGCTAATCTTTATCTAGTCTTCGCTAGTCTCGCTGATTTTTGGCCTAATCTCGCTAGTCTCGATAGCTTTTGCCTGGTCTCGCTAATCTCGCTAGCTTTTACCTAATCTTGCTAACTTCCTAGATTGGCCGAGACTTTGGCTAACTCCACAAGCCTAGATTTATCTTTTTCTTCCTCAGTCATAGGGGCCTTCATTATTCCGTGGATAATCCTTACAGTGGTGACCAGGTCGTTCGCACATGTTGCAAACGTCCTCCCTTCCCTCACGGTCAGCCTTGTGCCGACGTCCACAATTCATGCAAGGATATTCTTTCTCCAGGCCCTTTTGCTGATTGCAAAAGTCAATGAATACATGGCACCTGATCCTGTTGTGCCTTTCCATTCCATAGACATAACACTTTTCGGTTCCTTTCAAGCATTTCCCTATGTGACCTTTTCCACAATTTGGGCACCTTATCCATGGTCGTTTGCTTCCCTGCCCTGACATAATGGACTACAACCAACAAATAATTAATCTTAACAGGCCCAAATACAATATCCACAGTTTATAGGGAAAGCAATTTCAATTCTACATACAACTTTTTCTATTTCCCCCGGGCACCTTTTCTTGAAATGACCTGTTCTTCTACAATTATAACAAACATCTAGATTTCTGAAACATCGTCTAGCGTTATCTTCCAAAACCTTCACACCACGGCTTCTTACTCAAACCCGAAACCCTAATTCCTATGGATACCGACACTCTTGGCTCAACTCTTGACTCAGACAATTTGTTCTTCGGAACCCTAGAAGTGTATTTCTCACTCCTTACTCTCTTTTCCCAAGTGAGCAACTCTTTTTCTTCCTCTTCTACCACTTCCTTTCGCATATTCTCTTCTGCTCTTAACACAGCCTCCACTCACTTAGGAAACTTATCCCACTCACTAACCGTCACGAGGGTATGTATTCTACTTCTTAACCCTTTTATGAACCTCTTACATCTCTCTACTTCGTCCACCACTAACTAACTAGCATACTTAGATAATTCAGTAAACTTTTTCTCCTACTTTGCTACCGATAACAGACCCTACTCTAGATGCAAAAACTCTTTCTGTTTTGCATCTCTAAAAGTTTGAGAAAATACTTTTCATAAAAAGCCTTTCTAAAATACTCCCGAATGGGTTCTGTTTCCTTTCCCCACCTTTTCTCAACTAACCGCCACCAATCTTCTGCTCCTTTTTGGAGTAAAAAGACAGCTAAAGAGATTTTCCCATCCTCCTGACATCTCATTACCCAAAGACACTTTTCCAGCTGAGTAATCCATACTTTAGCCTCTTCAGGATCTACTGTTCCCTCAAACGTACTTACTCTCAAGGCTTTCAGCCTTTCTATCCCGTATAACCTCTCGGGATCTTCAGACGAACAACTCAGATTTTCAGCTATCTGCCTAGCAAAATCACAAAATACCTGTGCTTCTCTCGCACTTGTCATCGCAGGATGACTTGATTCTCCTTCCCCTTCCTCTGGGGTATAAAAGGTAGCATCTTGAGTTTCACTTATATGTTGTTGTCGAGGTTTGCTTCTCCGAGACATCTCCTATATGACATACTAATTTAGAAATACAACTATATATCTTTCAAATATTAAAATAATTTATGCTTTTTAATCTAAGTCTAGACTTATTCCCTAGGAAAACAAAATTTTATTTGCACAATTCCTCTCTGGTGTTCCATAATTAGACTATCAATTTTCTCATGTTTTCCGCAAACCACAACTCAACTTTTCAAGTTTTTCACAAACCATGTTCTAACAACTTTTTCCCACTTCCAAAACCTTGTGCTCTGATACCAAGCTTTTCCCAGCTAGTTACTTTTCCCAACTCCCCAAGTTTTTCGCAAACCATGCTCTGATACCAAGCTTTTCCCAGCTGGTTACTTTTCCCAACTCCCTAGGTTTTTCACAAAACTGGCTCTAATACCAAGCTGTCACACCTCACCCCAAGTCACTTCCCCGCAGCCTGAGACGGAGCGTGAGGATAGCAGACATCGACCCTCTTGTGATGTTAACCATCAAACCCTACCTTTCCTGAAACTAACATATGCAACTTATACAGGTAGAAATTATACTAACATTTAAAACATGCATTATTATTAATACAAATGTTTAACAAATCTATTTACAGAAACATGTTTCTAGTTCTTTTCTTTTAGATTGCCGCCTACGGCTAAGTACACATAATTTCTCGACAAGCCTTAACTTTGAATTGGAAACTCGAGTGCTACTTGGAAAGAAAAACATAAGAAAAGGATGAGTTTCAACGAAGCCCAGTGAGTGATCGATACGACAAGGGTTTCACTAACCCTTTCAAAAAAACAATAACGATAATAATTATAATTCTCACAACGGAGTTCATGAGCAAATATAAATCAAATCATATCGAACTTAGTAAATCAAACCTCCTCCCGTAGGGTTATCTCAAGTGTCTGTTTTTCCTGCTGGCCTTTGGCACAGCCAAACTCATCACGATAGTCAATGATTCACACACATCTAACTTCTATATGCACACATAGTTCCTACCTCTTACCATCGAGGCTCAAGAGCTGAGCCCATCGGCCCCCTAACCATCCCTTCAGGCACCTTCTGTGGGCTCAGAAGCTAGGCCCGTCGACCCCCCAACGATCCCACGAGGAAAATCCACACTTCAGGCTCAGGAACTAGGTTCGTTTAACCCCCTAACCATCCATTGCGGTAACAAGTCCCGGTCCACTCATGACCCTCAACAATAATGCCCTCTGCATAGAAATGTACCTATCAATCAATCAAGCTCGATACACAAAATACTATTTATCCAAGTAGCTTGATATATATAAATACATATATTCCATAAATCCAATAAGCTCGATATGCACATAGGTATCCTAGCATGCTTACAACATCATGCTAACAATTGACAAATTATTCGAGATCTCACCATAGCACCACGTATAATACAGTAAACCATATTAATCAATTAAAGCTTCATAACGTGCTATTATTCATTCATTATATTATTACGTTCTCTCACGAAAAGAAAATCAACCACTCACCGTAATAGTAACGGAGAAATTGACTGGCACCCATTTGAGAATCCCAAGCTCCTTAAAAGAAATCTTCCAAAAGAAATCCTCCAACTCCTTTCTCTCTTTCCTTTTCTCCCTTCTTTTTCTTTCTCTTTTCTATCTCTCGGTCTACCTCTCTTTCTTTTCGCCACTTTTTTCTTTCCTTCTCTCTCGGTTTCTCTTTTCTCTCCCTTTTCTATTTTCCTTTCTCTCTTTCTCTCCTTAGGTACTCTCAACTGGGAATGATGAAATTTCCTTCACAAATGATCCTTATTTATAGCCAAAAAACTTCAGCCAATTCTTTGACATCCCACCTTCCAAATGTCTACTTGAATACTTCCTTCTTCATGCATCAAAACACATGGTGCCTTGCATGTATTCTTCGCCATGCAGTTCAACACCTCCCTTTATGGAGTGTCAATCCCATAATATAGCCAAAACTTATCAAAGATTCGATCAAAATTGCAGAAAAATGCTTTCTGCCTATTCTCCTTCCAAGTCTCACTAGAGGAGCAACGAGATCAGTCTTGTTACGTCTCGCTGACCACTTTCTGTCTCACAAATCTCGTTGGTTTTCCTTGGTCTCGCTCCTCTCGCTCGTCTTGCTGGTTACTACTTGGTCTCGCTAACTCCACAGGCTTGTGTCCCAAGTTTTTACCTCTTTCGTCTTAGTTTCTTTTTTTATAAGTCTTAAGCACTTAGGTCAAGGATTTGGGTGTTACAAATCAAACGTTATATAGTAAATCAAAATAAATTCTGAAACTGTAAAAAAAATTCTAGAAGAAACTTAAGCAAGTTTGAGGACAGTAAAATGCTTACCTTGGTTATGGAAACAATTTCCTCCCCTAGTAATAAAGCAATTTGATATCAAATTTAATGCCGAAAAAATGCATGTGTTTGATACATAAATAAGACTCTACTTTTTGTTGGAATTAACCAAATCAATTTTGTTAGAATAGTCATTGAAAGGTTACTTTAAAAGTAAAAATTTTGGTTGTTTGGGTGAATTGGCATACAGATATGTTAATGATCAAAAGATCTTTAGCTCGAACCTCATTACATCTATTGTGTTAAAAAAAAAAAAAAAA
>QLSR01000278.1:12913-65062 GCA_031780015.1 Citrullus colocynthis
AAAAAAAAAAAAAAAAAGAGTTAATTTCTAAGAATTTACCTTGTTTGGAATTTGCTACTATGCTATTACCTTCTTGTTTCTGTTTAGAATATTCATGTAACATGTATATTCGTTTTAGGCTGCTATAAAACCATTGTCACGAAAAACAACTGTTAATAAGCACAAGTCACCACTAAGACTACTTTTGCATGCTCACTTCCTAAGTTGACCTTTCGTGCGGTTAAAACACGCAGGTGTCATTAATGCCCATGGTTACTTAGTTAACTCTATATGGCGGAGTATCACTTTCTTTTTAATTTTTTTTCCTTCTATAGGCTGATTCAAATGAATGGTATAATACTATCTAACAATACAATACAAACTGTTCCGTCCTCAAAACTTAAAGTTGTAAGTGTTCCCATTAACAAAATTGAAATGAAGAAAACAAGATAAGTTTAAATGAGAAGAGGAAAGCACAAGGAGAGAATTATGTTTTGAATCTATAACGGAGAGAATTGTGCATATTAAACTAACAAACAGTACATAATTAACTATTTTTATAAATTAATTGTTTTGAACCTTCCCCTTTGCACAAAAATTCTTATAACAATGAATAATATAATGAAAAGGAAATTCGTTTCGGCACAAAAATTCTCAGATGCCAGTTGAGCTATGCTCACTTTGACCATAATTAAATCGGTAAGTGAATGTATTGTAGCCACTTTTTATAGATTAATTAGTTAGTTTGAGACTTCACTCTTTTAAAAGAGTAACATAATTTTATATAAAAATTAAATTAGAAATTGTCCTCATCAAGTGATTGTATTGTTATTAAGCATTGGATAGATTTTTTCCATATGGGTTTCGATGATCAAACATTATAGAACAAATCAAATTAAATTCCAAAACTGTAAAAAAAAAAAAAAATCTAAAAGAAATTTAAGCAAGTTTGTGTTGGGATGTATGCCAGAAAGCCTCGTAGTTAATAAATAATTTGAAATAATAGTTGATTATGAATGC
Source organism: Citrullus colocynthis (assembly GCA_031780015.1). Taxonomy (NCBI): domain Eukaryota; kingdom Viridiplantae; phylum Streptophyta; class Magnoliopsida; order Cucurbitales; family Cucurbitaceae; genus Citrullus; species Citrullus colocynthis. The sequence continues at coordinate 13,913 of QLSR01000278.1, forward strand.
AATTATCCATTAGAGAAGAATCCAAGGTTATTTTATGTAACTTAAACATGTATGTGGTTGACATACAAGTGGATCATGTTGAAGTAATAACCTAAATGGTCTGTTGTATAAGGATAAGGTTAGGTGGTTTATACTGGTGACACAATGGATACGACCTACTTTGTAAATGTTACAAACGATTTGATCCAAGTCGTTCATGTGGAGACATGTGAGTGAGAGTATCCCATACAAAGAGTTTGTATAAGACCGAATTGCGAAATGATTAATCTCTCTTTATAACACTGTTGACTGAAGAGATTAACATTTCATAAGATGACCATAGGTGACCTGACCTTAATTCTGAGTGAGTTATGAACTTCTATTTATGAGGGCAGTCATTTGATCTGTATGGGTGAGAGTGGCCAGATTCACCGTCTCAATATACCTTCCATTTTGGAGATTTGTCCAAGTATGGAGCTTTGAACATAATTGCATAAGATGGAGTTCACTCCTTCCCGTCTTTAGGGTAAGTAGATGAATTGCTCCTTTAAGTGCTGACTTCGAGTCTTGAGCAATGGGCCCTCTCCCTCTCACTGGCCTGAGAGGGTTTTATTTAAGGTAGACCATAAATAGGTTGTTCATTAGAGGATCAATGGGGCTTAAGGAGTTAGATGTAATTACAGGGGTAAAACGGTAATATGACCCAACTATAATTACAAGCAATTCTTGAAGAGTCAACTCACTATTGATTGGTTCTATCTATGAATACAAAAATATGTCTACAGTGCGAAGAGTGTAGCTGTTGGGTCTTTAGTGGAGTGACTCACAATTAATGAATGTTGATTAATTCAATTAAAGAGTTTAATTAATTAATCTTGTATCATTGGAGCTTTTAATCTGTAGGTCCATTAAGCTCCCCTGCTAGCTTACTAAGGGTAAAACAAGAAATATTTCATTTTGGAAGACTTCGAATCGTTCAAATTATAAAGGTTTTAAGTTAATTATATATGATAAAATTAATATAATGTATTGAGATATATTATAATATAAAGTTATTTTTGAATTAGATTCAAATTAAACTATATATTATGAAAATATTAATGTTTGAATAAGATTCAAATATTAAATTAATATGAATAAGATTCATATACTGAAGGAATTATATGTTAAGTGTATATGATACAATTAATATAATGTATATAGATACATTATATTATAAAGTTAATATTGACTTAGATTCCAAATTAAATTATTTATAAAATGAGAGAATAATATATTTGAGTAAGATTCAAATATTGAATAATATGAATGAGATTCATATTAAAACTATAGGTTAAAACATAATATGAATAAGATTCATATTTAAGCTATATGTTATGAGTGGGAAATACATTTGAATATGATTCAAATGTAATATTAATTAAATATATGATATTTAATTAATTTTTTATTAATTAATTAGATTAAGTAATATTAAATTAAATTAATTAAATTAAATTTGAAATTTAGTTAAATTTTAATTCTAAGGAGAGTTAAAGGATGGTTAAAGGGAACTTAATCGTAATTCACTTCCCCCCTCTCCATCAATTGAGGAATGATTCATAAAAAGTTTGTTTTGGAATGATGGAATGTCAACAATTCTCTCTCAATCTCTCAACACTCCCCTATTACAGAGAAAAAGTTTCTCTGCAAAAACTCTTCCCAATTTTCAAAAAAAGGTTCCCACAAACCTTTTCCTTGTCGGAGAATAGCAGGGAAGATCTTCATGTGGTGTCCTATTCGTGATTGAAGAGATCGTGGAAACATCGAAGAATTGGAGAAGATTGAAGAAGTCTTCAAAGATATTTTCTTTTCCCTTTAATTTTTCATAGTGCTTAATTAAAATATATTTAAATTTCTCTAAATTTTTTGTAAATTCGAAACGTAAATTAAAAGTACACATGTTCACGCGCTTCTAGACAAAATATGATTCCTTCAATTGGTATCAGAGCCAAATCGTCTTTGGACAGCTTGCTTCCATTTCCAAAATTCTTCAAAGTTTGAATCTAAAACCTAAACCCAATGGGTAACAACAATCAAAAACAACACCAATGGATAATCACAAAATTACAAGAAAACCCAACAATACTTACCAACATAGTTTAGGCCTAACCAAATCTTGAAATTCTGGCTAACCCACGAAGAACGGATGATGCTGATGTGTAAATTTCNATAGCTTACTAAGGGTAAAACAAGAAATATTTCATTTTGGAAGACTTTGAATCGTTCAAATTATAAAGGTTTTAAGTTAATTATATATGATAAAATTAATATAATGTATTGAGATATATTATAATATAAAGTTATTTTTGAATTAGATTCAAATTAAACTATATATTATGAAAATANTGAATCGTTCAAATTATAAAGGTCTTAAGTTAATTATATATGATAAAATTAATATAATGTATTGAGATATATTATAATATAAAGTTATTTTTGAATTAGATTCAAATTAAACTATATATTATGAAAATATTAATGTTTGAATAAGATTCAAATATTAAATTAATATGAATAAGATTCATATACTGAAGGAATTATATGTTAAGTGTATATGATACAATTAATATAATGTATATAGATACATTATATTATAAAGTTAATATTGACTTAGATTCCAAATTAAATTATTTATAAAATGAGAGAATAATATATTTGAGTAAGATTCATNCAAGATATGGAAATTATTAACTAAGAGTCGTTTTAGGGAATCGATTTCATCAAATGTATCATTAAACACAACTGCTTGACTCTTGAAGTAATTAACACAACACCTAGATCTAAAACTCTTTTATCTGGATTGAATCTTTCGAAAGCAATCTTTTCTTTTACTTAAACCCTAATTACTAATTCCTTGAAACGAGGTGATTAAGCAAAGCATTAAGAACCTTCATTAACAATCTCTATCGTTATCTAACTACTTTNTATTAAAACTATAGGTTAAAACATAATATGAATAAGATTCATATTTAAGCTATATGTTATGAGTGGGAAATACATTTGAATATGATTCAAATGTAATATTAATTAAATATATGATATTTAATTAATTTTTTATTAATTAATTAGATTAAGTAATATTAAATTAAATTAATTAAATTTGAAATTTAGTTAAATTTTAATTCTAAGGAGAGTTAAAGGATGGTTAAAGGGAACTTAATCGTAATTCACTTCCCCCCTCTCCATCAATTGAGGAATGATTCATAAAAAGTTTGTTTTGGAATGATGGAATCTCAACAATTCTCTCTCAATCTCTCAACACTCCCCTGTTACAGAGAAAAAGTTTCTCTGCAAAAACTCTTCCCAATTTTCAAAAAAAAGGTTCCCACAAACCTTTTCCTTGTCGGAGAATAGCAGGGAAGATCTTCATGTGGTGTCCTATTCGTGATTGAAGAGATCGTGGAAANCATCATGGAATCTTCATATCTTGCACTAAACCCTCACCTTAGGTCTCTAATTCTCCAATTCTTGATGTAGAAGTCAGCTTAGAACCTCCCAATTTATAGAAATCAGATGCTTGCTCAAGAAGAACTTTCCAAAATTGCAGGTTTTTTATTTTTGAGAAGGCAGCGTAGCTGCATTCTAAGAGAGCATAACTACGCTCTAGGAAATTTAGTCGGAGCACCAGTGCGCTCTGAAAGAGCTAGCTGCGCTACCCTGCTATCTCAAATTTTAAGCTCTCGAGTTTGGAGCGTAAAGGGTAGCGTAGCGACGCTCTTGGCTGCGCTGCCCTATTTCATGGGCATTTCCATTTTTTCTTCCATTTTTCGCTCAATTTTGGCTCGATTTGGTTCTTTTGACATTTAAACCTTATCTTCTTTATTATCAAATGAAAACCACTAGCAAACACATTAAATCTAATAAAAAAATTTCTCTAAATCAAAGACAATAAAAGCACATTTTAGATGCTTTTCACCACCCCGCAAAGCAGAATGAGGAAAGAGAGTGGCTAGGCGATAGCTTGCAAACAGCAAACCAAAACCCACTGAAGTCCGATATATATATATATATATATATATATAGTTTTTTATATTCTCTTTTCCTTTTTCTTTTCCCAAAACAAAACACAACCTATTTGATATAATTTTCCTCAGCCCATAAAATCAAATCTTTTCCAACCACAACTTAACAATTTATTTAACCAAAATATCTCCTAACAAATCAATAACTCAACTTAATTTCAATTCCAACTTTCTTAAATTAACGAAATTCTTAAATCTCACTCAATTCAAATATCCAAATCTTCAAGTTAAATACAACTTTTAAATCTCCCACAAATAAATTCAAATTTTCACGAATTCAATTAAATCCAAACATTTTATTACGATTACTTTAAATTGAATTATTTTCTTAAAATAATCCAATTAAGCCTCAAAATTTAAACAACTAACCAAATAATTCAAGATAATTAATTTTTTTAAGAAAAGATTACCTAAAAATTTAGGATGTCACACACTATCCCGAAGGAACACAAAACCTCTGGTCATCCTGAAGGAATACAAAACCTCTAGTGATCTCGAAGAACTACAAACCTCTGGTGATCCCGAGGAAACACAAAACCTCTGGTGGACACACAATCAACGTAAGAGGGTAACTATCATTAACATGCATAATTGGTAAAGTACATAAAAGTCCCACAACATAGATTCATATCACATTTCATACAACCTCAACACGTTCAAATATTGCTACATTCGTACAAATTACATGCAAAAAATATCTCATAGATAGAAAAATAACTCGTAGATGGCAAAATAACTCCTAGGTGGCCTAGAGAAATCAACAACATGCTTGTTTAACTAAATTGTCTGACACGTAGGCAGTTCTAGTAGTAAGATAACTTACCTCGGGATTAAGTCCAAATAGTATCGAAACAACCAATTCCTACAAAATTCTTGAACAAATACCTAGAGCATAACTCAAACTCACAGTAAATCTCTAAGCCTAATTCCTATCATAAATTATTCCAAATTTAATCCAAACAATTTTTTTTTTTACCCAAAGTGTGGTTTATATCAAACCCACCTCCCAAAACTTCCACCTAGCATTAAAATGGCATGTGTAAATTGAATTTAGGCCAAACAAATTAATGGGTAATCAAAAACCAAAGCCANGTAACTATCATTAACATGCATAATTGGTAAAGTACATAAAAGTCCCACAACATAGATTCATATCACATTTCATACAACCTCAACACGTTCAAATATTGCTACATTCGTACAAATTACATGCAAAAAATATCTCATAGATGGAAAAATAACTCGTAGATGGCAAAATAACTCCTAGGTGGCCTAGAGAAATCAACAACATGCTTGTTTAACTAAATTGTCTGACACGTAGGCAGTTCTAGTAGTAAGATAACTTACCTCGGGATTAAGTCCAAATAGTATCGAAACAACCAATTCCTTCAAAATTCTTGAACAAATACCTAGAGCATAACTCAAACTCACAGTAAATCTCTAAGCTTAATTCCTATCATAAATTATTCCAAATTTAATCCAAACAATTTTTTTTTTTTACCCAAAGTGTGGTTTATATCAAACCCACCTCCCAAAACTTCCACCTAGCATTAAAATGGCATGTGTAAATTGAATTTAGGCCAAACAAATTAATGGGTAATCAAAAACCAAAGCCAACAACAATGGGTAGCCACGAAAAACAAGAGAAACCCATAAACACTTACCAAATACTTACAAAACCAAAAATTAAAATCCTAGAACATCAATCCAAACTTAAATTAAGTTTTTAGGCCTGATTCTAAATATAATTTACGCAATGATCAAACCAAATAATCTTACCCAAACTGCAACTAAGTCTCAATCTTCTTTCAAACTTCAAACAATGGGTCCAACCTAGACAGATTAAAAAATTAAGGGTTAAAAATGTCACACCCCCTCCTAGGTACCCTCCCGAATCAGGAGTGAGTGTGAAGACAGTAGACACGGACCCTCACCCAACATCCACTACCAACCCTGACCTTAAACCATCACCGGATAAACAATTATATAATAATTTAACAACATAATTAACTCCAGGATTAAGTGGACATAACAATCAATCTATCACAAGGTGTTTAATAATTACAAAAACTACGCTTGACACCCTCAACCCTCAGAATATGTACGTGTACAACATTTACTTAAGTTCAAGATTTACAGTTTTCAAGTTTTTAGACTCTGAAGACGGGCCCAGACGAGTATCTTCTGTAGGCTAAGCACCCCGGACACGCTCGTTACCTGGAAAACAGAGAAACAGGGAAAACATGAGCTAAAACGCCCAGTGAGTGACTAGCTAAGAGTCCACCTTTAAACAATGTAAGCTAGAACATAGAATCCAACTATAATAGCATTATCATGTGTAATTCATAGCTTAAACATACATTTGCATTCGAGTAAAAGTCATACATAAACTGGTTTTCCTGAAACCTTTCTTTAGTTAAGGCAGAGTGAGGCTCAACGCTGCTCAACGTCGAAACAACCTTAGCTGTGTGGAGTAGTCTCAACACAACAGCGTCAATACACATATGCATATCCAGGGTCGCCCAAGTACTTTCTCCTAGTCCTTCAGTACTGGTCCCTTAACAAATTTTCGGCCACCCACATGCCTTCTCTTAGTCCTTCAGCATTAGGGCCATTTCCATACATAATATACCCATATGGCTTCTCCGAGTCCTTCGGCATTGGGAGTCATATTCATACATAATTTACCCACATGCCTTCTCCGAGTCCTTTAGCATAGGGAATCATATTCATACATAATTTACCCATATGCCTTCTCTGAGTCCTTCAGCATTGGGAGTCATATTTATACATAATTTACCTACATGCCTTCTCCGAGTCCTTTAGCATTGGGAGTCATATTTATACATAATTTACCCACATGCCTTCTCTGAGTCATTTAGCATTGGGAATCATTTAAATAAAAATAATATCATAACATAAACCATGCATTTGAAACATTTCATTCATCACTTCGCTATTCACATGCTTTTGTTTACTCACATAATTATAAATTTCATAATGTACTCAGCTCATTATACAGCCACACAGGCCTTTCACCGAACTCACAGTTCATCAGTATATATCACATACTCACGTCACATAGCACATGTCATACTTATAGAACTCATAAAAATGTTTCACATAGTCAAGTTTCAAACATACATTCAATCAAAAAATTATGCTTTAATTAAACACTTGAAAATCGAGGGTCACTCACAACTTGTCCTAGGCCTTGAGCGGATTATACACCTTCCCTAACTCATCTCGGTCTGAAATAACACATTTCTCGTGTTAGACTTCCCTAAAGTTCCTTTTTACAAACCATTAAGTTTACACATTTGTATTTTATTCATGTTTAACCACTAAAACCAATTTCATCCAAAAAGAATCATAATAAGTGAGATTCCACACCACTAGCGATACCACTAACTAGATTCCACACCACTAGTAAGACTACTAGCGAGATTAAACCATAGGCAACCAGCATTAGCGATACCATGGTGAGCAAGACCAGCGAGACTCACTTGAGTAGCGACAGCTAGCGATACCTAGCGAGAGTTGTGAGACGCAAAGCCTTCAGCGTTACCAGTGACACTCGTCTCGTTACTCACGCTTAAGTTCTTAGTGTTACTGCAATTCCAGCGATACCTGACTATCTCAGTTTTTGCCTTTCCTCTTATTCTCACTTCTATCTATTAAAAGTCGCATTTCCAGTACAAATTAGAATTTCTTTCCTTCTACACACTTGTAGAGAAATATGTTTTCTAGCTTACCTCAAAATTTCAGAGCGTAACTCCTCTTCGTTCGTCAGATATTCCAAAATTACCTCGCGCTATTCCAGATCACACAGCAATTCTGTAACAGTCACTTTCAACTAAAAGTTTACATATTTCTCTTTAAATTTAGCTCAAGCATCCTTCATAAACATTGTTAAGAATTGAGTTAACTTACTGACCTTAATATTTCAGCCCTAAATTTGATCTCCTCAGCTCGTTCTTCTACAAACACCAGACCACACTCGGATTGCGCGCCAGAAAATGAAGCTTCTGTTTCAGCTTCAATTTTACCATGGAACCAACCAAAACCTCTCATGAAATTGCCCTAGATCTCTTTTTCTGCCACCCCTCAACATGCATCTAAAAGATAACCTGATTTTGAGACTTGGAGAATGAGAAAAACCCATCAGCAATCTCACCCACTTCAAAAGTTCACCACCGACTTCCACTTTTCTTTTTCTTTTCTTTCTTTTTTTTTTTATAATTTCCTTTCTTTCCTTTTTCCCTTTTCCTTCCTTTCCTTTTCTTTCTTTCTTTTCTTTAGTTTAATTAAATAAATAACTAATTAATTACTTAATTAATTAATTAAATAAGTAATCCTCTTTCTCCTCTTCTTCCTTTGATCTACAAGAGAAAACAACTTAGTCCACTTCGATACTATGTACTCACGTTTAACACTTACAAATGAAAGTAGGGTTTACAAAAAAACCCAAACTTTCAGCCACCGGTAATGTCACACCCTCTCCCAAGTTACCCTCTTAACCTAGGAAAGAATGTAAGGACAACAAACATCGACTTTTTTACGACATCTATTGTCAACCTGTACTTCTCTTAATCCATAAATTATAGCATAGGATAAACAGTTCATATTCACATACAACAACATTCTCAAACTCATAAACATTTTATACACAATTTACATACTCCGATCATTCAACAAACTTAAATATTCACACCATACAAGTTCCCAACTCTTAACCACAAGTGTCCACTCACTAACCCTCTATGCACAATGTCAGAGTCTTAGTTACAAAAATATACAAGTTCTACAAACTTCGATAGTTGGATTAGATGAGGTTGGTGTAGGCTAAGCACCGCGGGTTCACTCACTACCTAGAAAATATAAAGTTTAAAGAAAACCAGTGAGCTAGGCTGCCTAGTGAGTGACATACTTGGATAAACTTAAACTTATCATAAAACATAAATCATGCACAAATAATAAGTAATAAATCATGAGAGTAGCTTATCATGAAAACTAAGAAAACATATTCTTTGGCTTTTAAGCTAACCTTAGTTGAGGTGGAGTGGAGCTCAACAGTACTCAACATAGAAAACAACCTTAGTTGGAGCGGAGTAATCTCAACACAACCAACGTCAAAATAACCATAGCTGATGTGGAGTAATCTCAACACAATAACGTCACATCTCTCTCTATGTGCACATAAGAATATCTAATCTCGGGCTGCCCATGTACCTTCTCATGTTCTTCAGTACTTGGGTCCCATAATAATATTAGGGCTACCTGATAAGCACTTGAAAAGTGCTTTCTATCCTCTCAAATTAAGGGAGTTTATATTAGATTCCACTTGTTTGCTAGTGGTTTTCAGGTTAAAATGAGGAAAATTAGAAGAAAAGGTCAAACGATCAAAATCGAGCAAGAATACGGCGAAAAAAGAGAAGAAAATCACAAAAGTGCCATAATTGGGGCAGCGCTGCGGTGCTAAAACCCGAGAGGGTCTGCGCAAGAATCTACCGCAGGGCCGCGACACTCTCCAACAACGCCGTAGCGTCGACTGAAAAATTTCAATAGCGCTGCGGCACAAGGTTACCATAAATGAAAAAAAATCTATTTTTGGAAAGATTTTTTGGGCGGAATACTCTATAAATTTGGGAGTTTCTAGTAGCCTTAAAAATCATTCAGAGCACGAAATTACAGATCTAAAAAGCCACAAGAAGGAGAGAATTGAGTGAGAGTTCATAAAAGAGTTCAAAGAGTGAGTTAGTTGCAAGGAAGAGGAAAAGAGTTCGAGATAGTCGTGGTGCCATTCGAGTTCCGACATGAGAGCCAAGGAGATCGTGACGGTGCTACCTCAATCAAAAGCCTCTTTTCAGTAGAGTTTCCCTTTCTTTACACTCTTTCTTTGTTTAAACATGTTGCTTCAAGCTATGAGTGGCTAAACTATTTAGTTTTAGGGTTTTGATGAATTATTTGTGAATTTATGTTGATATTGTAGACTCTCATGGTTTTGTTGGAATGATTATGCTTTTCATTTTTATTGTGTTTAATTCTTGTGGATTGGCCATCTTCACATGTTAGGTTAGATGTATGATTGAGAGATTGTATATTTAACTTGCTCTATAACAATGAATTGTTGTTAATCTATCACAAGAGTAGTTAAGTTGACAATAAAAGTTGCTAAAGACTATTCTTAATGCCATGTAATTTGTATTGGTTTCAAGAGATTAGTAATCAATCGAGTTGCATGAGAAAGAGTTGTTTTTTAGAGAAAATAGCTTGGAATTAAGTTCCTAGACTTAGGCATATGAATGACAATAAAATTCATGAAATCTATAATATTGCATGATGAAATAAAGAAGGATTCATTACCCTAGAACTCTCTTTGACTCTTGTGTTTCTCACTTTATTACTTTCCTTATTTGGTTTTTATTTTCCTTAACTCACAATATTAATTCCAATCCTCAAATAAAATTGATTCAACTTTAGAATAGCTAAGTAACTTAAACCTTCACAATTGGATCTTCACGTGGAACGATATTCGGATTTCACCGTCATATATTATAACTTGACCTGTACACTTGCGGTTAACACTTAAAGTGGCCCAATCACTACCCATATGCCTTCACAATGTTTTTTTAGCATTGAGCCCCATTTTAAATCACATTTTGGAAACTAGCATACTTTGAAATAAATTGATCATAAATAACAAATAAGAGTTTATGAAATCTTAGAGTTTCTTAAGTCAATCGTCAAGTAACATGCTTTATAAAACTTAAGATAATTAAACAGCATGCTTTCAATCTCAAACTCAAGTATAAATCGAGTTCTAAACTCATCCTTTGAAATTCATGCTTACTCAAGAAAATCATGTGAGAAAATACACTTTAAATCATGCTTCATAAACATTCTTGAGCATACTGGAAACAATGAATAAGCAAAGCTCATTTTAAATAAAATTGTCACTCACTACTTGTCTCGGACTCCTAATGGGTTATAAACCTCCTTTAGCTCTTCTTAACCTGACAATAAATTAACCTCCTTTGTTAACCTTCCTTAAGATCCTCTTAATTCATAGCTTAAGTCATTTGGATCTTAAATATGGGATTTCAACTAAAAATGACTCACCAACAACCAAAAAATTGATAAAAATGCTAAGTGTGACAAACTGTCTCTAGGCATGTCCTTTAGCCCCACACAGCTTACGTACAGTCTGCTTAGCCCACCATGTGCGGCAGATTACGCACAGCTCCCTGCCCTACACACACTTGGCACCCCTGGGCGGTAGCTCTCGCACACATGCAGGCAAAATAACCTCAAAAGAGGTATGCGTGCGATCCTCGGCTACTCACGCCAATAGGGCGTTGACCTCCTACTTGTCTAATGCCCATGTTGCCCGCTTATTCCGCACACCAGCACGCCTTGCCCAACAACCTGCACGCCTACATCATCAGTGGCATGTCAGCCCACCCACTAGGCATCCAAAACACCTAAAATAACCTCAAATGAATTCTTACATTCAACCACTGCCCGAGCTTTCCTACACGCATTCCTTCTTTAACCTTGACCCAAACACACCCAACAGCCTCCAAACTACTATTTCCACTTCAAGCTACTAAAATTAACCTTTGTAACCAAAATTAAACTTTGCTTCCTCTTACAAACTTGTAGATAAATGTCTTAACTAGCTTACTCAAAATTTTAGTTTCTAATTTCTTTTCTTCCGCCAAATATCACAATTTTCTGCACACTGCTTCATATTGCTTGACAGCCTAAACTACCTTCAATCTCCGACGTATTTCGACTTCTTCCTCAACGAATTTCGACTTCTTCCTCAACCCATCAAATTAAACATTTTCCAACCACCATTTAATAATTTATTTAACCGAAATATCTCCAAACAAATCACTTCTCCAACTTAAATTCAATTCTAACTTATCTTCATTTTTTCTTAAATTAACCAAATTATACTGAAATAATTTAACAGAAATCAAAATTTGATCTCCTATAAAGCAATTAGGAGGCCAATCAAAAAAAGAACTGTTAATTAATCAAAGGTCCAATTGCCCCCTCCCCCTCCCCCCCCGACCCTAGGTCTGTATTGTAAATATCTGTGTTAACACACTCCATCCCGAACTACCCTACCGTAGCCCGAGACGGAGCGTGAGGACAGCAGTCATTGACTTCCTGGTTGACTCCCACTGTCGAACTTACTTTATTTCCCATTTAACCACACTTCCTAGGACGGTGATACCATTAATTCTTGACAAACCTCGACTTCGACCTGCAACGGGAACTGTCATGCTACCTGAAAAATGGAAAACATAGGAAAGGATGAGCGATTATGATTGTACTATTGAATATCATCCAGGGAAAGCAAATGTTGTAGCTAATGCCCTAAGTAGGAAGTCTCGAAGTGGAGTAAGTTCTTTGAATATAGTTAGGGTCACTTTGCTCAAGGAATTTAGGAATAGTGCAGCTAGCCTAAAGGTAATGGTACAGGAACATTACTAGCACATTTCCAGTTGAGACCTAAGTTGGTCGATGAGGTTATAAGAAAGCAAACAGAAGATCCTGTAATTAAGAAGTTGATAGAGGAGGTAAAAGCTCAGCAGAGAGTAGACTTTGAGCTCAGACCTGATGGTGTGCTGCTGAAACAGGATAGGATTACGTGCCAAGAGATGAGGAAGTTAAGCAAGCGATACTTGAAGGCGCTTATAGCTCGGCGTATGCTATGCATCTAGGTAATACCAAGATGTACAGAACGTTAAGAAAATTCTACTGGTGGCTAGGTATGAAAAGAGAAGTAGCAGAGTTTATGGTTGACAGTGGATGTCGTAAAAGGGTCGGTGTCCACTGTCATCACACTTCTTCTTGAGTTAGGAGGGTATCTAGGAGGGGGTGTGACATGTGTGGTGAAGTGTTTGCTATGAAAAATACAAGAAATGGAAGTGAAAAACAGTTTTTTAGAGTACAGACTCAAGAGCTTCTATGCAGATTTTCATCGTCTGTCATCTTTTGTGTGTCATTAAAAGTTTCTAACTGTTGTCATGAAAAGGTCGTGGCAGTTTCAAAGTAGTTTTGTTCCAACACAAAAGTGGCAGTTTTTCTCCACCTCTTGAAGGTAGTTTTTTGTATTTCTAATTTAAATTAATGTAATTTAATTTAATGTTTTATTTGGGTGTCAATATTTGGTCTATTATTGCTATAATATAGTTTTACGGGGGCATTTTAAATATAGCAAAAGTGGGCAAATTATTTACAACCTATAGAAACTTTAATATAAAATTAAAGCCCACTGAAATACCAAAAAAGCCCAAAACTGCCCATATACACGTACGACGCGGCCCATGATTAATTGGGAGAGACCGAATTTTTCGAAAAGTAAATTCAACTTTCCCTCTGTTTCGCCTTTTCATCTCCTTCTTCGCTTCTTCTTCTCCCTCTGCTACTTCATCTCCTTTGTCTCCTTTTTGTCCTTCTTCTTCTTCTTCTTCTTCTTCTTCTTCTTCCTATTCTTCTTTATATTCTTCTATCGTCTACTTCTTCTTCTTCTTTCTATTCTTCTTCATATTATTTGATTGTCTACTTCTTCTTCCTCTTCTTTTTCCTATTCTTCTTCTTCTACCTTTCTACCGCTGCTGAAGGTCTAACTCTTCCTTTCTCTTCTCATATTTTCTTATCATTAATCATTGTCACTAAACCTCATTTTTTGTTCTTATTAAACCTATATTTTGTAAATGTAAGCACCTAATTTGTAAGCACGTTCAAAAGCTTTAAGTGAATTAGTATTAATAATCTCATATTGTAAATTAAAAAAAAAAAGAAATAAAAAAGAAAGAAGGAAGAGGAAACCAAAAGGGAAAGAAGACAAAAAAAAGGGGGAAATTAGAAAAAAGAAAAGAAAGAAAAAAGAAAAAGAAAGAAGAGAAGATAAGGATGGGAGCGTCGGTTATAACTTTTTATTGAAAGGAAAATTTTGCCGACTTATTTCTCTTCATTTCCAAACTCATTTCTATGCTATCTTTCAGCTGCACATCGTGAGAGGTTGAAGAAGAGTTCTAGGGCAAATTCGTGCAAGGTTTTGGACGGTTTCATGGTAAAATTGAAGCTGAAATAGAAGCTTCATCTGCTGTCGTACAGTTCGAACCAAGTTTGGTGTTTGGTGAATATCGAACTAAAGAGATTGAATTTTTGGCTGAAATTTTAAGGTTAGTAAGTTAACTTAATTTCGAACAACTTTTATGAAGGATGCATGAGTTGAAATGGAATAGAAACAGGTAAAATTTTAGCTGGAAGTTACTGATACAAAATTTCTGTGTAATCTGAAGTAGCACGGAGAAAACTTGCAATATCTGACGAACCAGGACGAGTTAAGCCACGAAAATTTGAGGTAAGCTAGAAAACATGTTTCTCTACAAGTTTGTAGAAGGAAAGAAGTTCTAAATCTGGCTGGAAATATGACTTTGAACTAACAGAAGTGAGAACAAAAAGAAAAGGAGGAAACTCAGTTGTCGGGTGTCGTTAAGAAACGGGTATCGCTAAGGAATTGGAGCGTGTGTAGCGACACAAATCTCGCTGGTAGTGCAAAGGAGGTTTTTGTCTCACAAATCTCGCTGACTCTCGCTCGGTGTCGCGCCTCGGGTAATCTCGCTAGTCTCGCTTATTCTGGTGTCTCTGGTGCTGTGTGCCTGTTGTGTAATTTCGTTAGTAATCTCGTTAATAAGGTGAAATCTTGCTGGTAATCTCGCTAGTGACATAGAATCTCGCTTATTATGTTTATTTTAGAAAAGAAAGGGAGTCTCAGTGGTGAATCATGATTAGAGTTTAAGTATGCACATTTAACGATCATGTAACGGAAGTTTAAGGAAAGCGTAACGTGAGGAATGTGTTTTTATAGGCCAAGAAGAGCTCGGAAAGGCATATAATCCACTTAGGGCCTAAAGACAAGTTGTGAGTGACACTAATCTTTCTTTGAAAACGAAATTTATTGAAAATGTTTAGTTTGGTTTTTCTTATGAGATATGGCTTTGAGATGAACTGTTTTTCTTGAAAAGCATGATGTTTCATGATATTGTTCACAAGACACGTTTTATACGTTTTCTATAAGACATTGAATGACATGTTGTGAAATGTTGTTTATCGTGATATATCTGATTTTTCATGAAAGGTTTTCATCTGAACTATTTATGTATAATACTGGTTTCTAAAATGTTTTAGAGGAGGCTCAATGCTGAAGGACATGAGAAGGCATGTGAGTTTCCCCAGGACCCAGTACTGAAGGACTCGTAGAAGGTACTTGGGAAACCCGCGATATTCCTATGTGCACATAGAGGTTGTGACGTTGGGTGTTTTGAGTCTTGCTCCACCCCAACTAAGGTTGTTATCGACGTTGAGTGCATTGAGTTTTACTCCGCCTCAACTAAGGATGTTTTCAACGTCGGGTGCATTGAGTCTCGCTCCGCCCTGACTAAGGGAAAGTTTTGAAAACAAACTGATTTTCGTGTACGATCATTTTCGCATGAACATATGTGATTTGATTACGTTGTTGAAAATTATGATTTTACAGAAATGATTATTTGAATCACGTTTACGTATATGGTGTTATAATGATTTTAACATGCCTGTTTTCGAACAAAAGATGGTTTTACAAAATTAGTCACTCACAGGGCTTATAGCTCACGCTTTCCATGTTTTCTTTTTCTCCCAGGTAGCAAGGACGTTCCTGGTGCATTGCCTAATACAACTCGCCCTGCTTAAGCTTCGAGTTTCTAGAAAATTGTCCTGTTTTGCAAGTTGCTTGTATGTAAAACCTTATATAGGTGGCATGTAGACCTAGTTGAACATTTACTGGGAGTTGAAACATGATTTTGTATAAGGTCTTTATGGAAGAGTTGTATTCTAAATTATTGTTATGTACATAATTTCCTATACGTTATGGTTGATATACATTAAGGAGTGTTATGTATGTTGTGAACAGTATAGGACAAGTGCGCTAGTGGATAATATGCATCACAAAAGGGGTGATGTATACTGTCTTCACATCTCTTCTCGGGTTGGGTAGAGTAGCCTGGGAGGGGGGTGTGACAGTAAACATATGGCAAGGAAAATCAAAAGAAAAACGGTCACTAGAGACTCATCAAGCAAAGGAAAAAAAATAAAAACTAAAAACTAGAAAGATAAACCAAAAACAAAGGTATAAACATTAATCTTAAACTTTATGATAGACAGTGATAGTGTTTCTATCAATATCTATCTTTAATAGACAGTAATAGACCATTACTATTATCTATCAATGATAGATAATGATACTATATTATCATTATTTATCCTAATATATATGTTATTGCTTCTGCAGATCATTTGATTGGACAGAAATTTGGAATGGGTACACTTGACGATATGAATCATTTGAAAAATAAACGGATTCGTTCTGTCGCAGATCTTTTACAAGATCAATTCTTCTTGGCTCTAGTTCGTTTAGAAAACATGGTTAGAGGAACTATATGTGGATCAATTAGACATAAATTAATACCGACTCCTCAGAATTTGGTAACTTCAACTCCATTAACAACCACGTTTGAATATTTTTTCGGATTACACCCATTATCTCAAGTTTTAGATCGAACTAATCCATTGACACAAAAGTCTGTACAATCTAGGCCTGTATCCAGAGGTGCCCAAGCAATCCCAAGGAGAACCACTGGAATCTGCGCCTTTAATAACTCAAGAATAACTCGATCCATTTGCTACAGAATCGTCTTTTTATCCCCAATTCCAGCAAAAATCCAAGACCTAATCCGCTTCAGAGGTTCTGAAGAGTAGTTTCTTCGTTAAGCTGCGATTAGAGTCCTCTTTAAAGTGGGGTATGCATTTTCAATCATAACCAGAAGAAGAAGAAGATTCCGCAGTAGTTGTAGTACCGACAGGCTAACAATACATGGGGGCAATTGATTGAAAGAGAGGTGAATGAAGGACATTGGAAGCCTATTAGTTTGGGGAGAGGGGGGTCGAAGTGGTAGACTAGATTAGAGTTTTGTGCCCTTACGGGCTCAACACTTTTCCTTTCCAATCAGCTAGGCATTTAAGCACTTTATCCACAATGGGGACTCCCAGATACACTCCAAGATCTGCATTCAATGGGATGCCACTTTTTTTTACTCAATTCCGCTGCTAGCTGCCTACTCACATTAGGCGAAACAAATAGTTTAGACTTCTACAGGCTAATCACCAAGTTCGAGCAACTTGAAAATTCCTCGATACATTCTTTTAAGATTGACACTACTACATGCTTGGCAACTAAAGCCAGGTTTGTGCGTATTTGCGTAAAGGTGGACTTAGATGGGCTTGTAAAACACTCCATCATGATATAAATGTTACTGTTATTGATTGACTCTTTTTCTATTAATGTAGTATTACTATCTAGGATAGACATTGATAGAACACTATCACTGTTTATATATATGTTATTGCTTCTATCATTGATATATATGTTCTTGCTATTACTTCACTCTTTTTCTAGTATTTGATACGTGATGTAGTATTAGTATCTAGGATAGACATTGATAGAACACTATCATTGTCTATCTGGGATAGATTTTGATAGAGACTATCAAAGTCTATCCCAGATAGACAATGATAGTGTTTTATCAATATCTATCATAGATAGACAAACTACTATCAGTGTCTATCAATAATAGAAAACAAATAATGATTTTAATGCATCTTGCATTACATAATGTTATTGAAATAATAGTTCTAACCTAAGTTATTAATTGAAAATGTTACTATTATTAATTGACTCTTTTTCTATTAATGATAGATAATAATATTATTGTTATTGTTTCACTCTTTTTCTAGTATTTGATGCATGTTGTAGTATTAGTATCCTCGATAGACAGTGATAGTGTTCTATCAATGTTTATCTGGGATAGACTTTGATAGACTAGTATCGAAGTCTATCCCAGATAAACAGTGATAATGTTCTATCAATGTCTATTGGAATAGACTTTAATAAACTACTATCAAAGTCCATCCCATATAGGTAGTGATAGTGTTCTATTAATGTTTGTCAAGAATAGACAGTGATAGACTACCATTAGTGTCTATGAATAATAGAAAACAAATAATGATTTGTTCTTGCATTACATAATGTTATTGAAATAATAGTTTCTAATATATTATTTTTAATATACCTTTTCAACAAATGGAACCTGAGTTATTAATTGAAAATGACAACAAAAACTTAAGGATAATAGTATACTTAACTTTGGAAGTCTTAAAGATCATTAAGAAGAAATTAGATGAACAAAGTTTAATAGAAGTTAGAAATCATCCTTTTGGACATTTTCTCAATCTCAAGATAGAAAAAACTCCTACACGATTTTTGAACTACCTAGTTAGAAGATAATGTTTTACCAACAAGCGCAAATGTCCTAACTTTCAACTTTAATGGACATATAACTGAATTTGGCTTGAAGAATTTTTGCCTCATCACATTGAGAGGACACAACTTCCCTACAATAGATTTAGAAGAAGGAATTCACGTATTTGAACTTAAAAGTGCTTTCTTATTTAAAGATGATAAGATTACTAGGAAAGATGTAGATAGAACCTTCAAAATGTTAAGGTGTTCTGAAAAAGATACCACAATTAAGGTCATACTGGCTAACCTCTACATCTTGGTGAGTCTCTTAGTCCCCAAGCAACCACACAACAATATTCAATTGGAAACATTTAGATATTCTGGACAATGAAGAACTCTTCGAAGACTACCCTTGGGGAAGGTTGTCGTACAACCTCACCCACCAATACTTCAAGAAAGCTGCATATACTGAAAAAGATGTTGTCTACCTTCAAGGATTCGCGTTGGCCTTAGTTTATTGACTTTTGAGACAATTCCAAAACTTTCAGCTTTAGATGTTGGTTTTGGAAGAAAAATTCCAAACAAAGGTCCAATAATGACATGGGAGTGTCTCGACTCAGATGAATGGAGAATTTTGCATGAGAACATCTTTCAAGCAAATGATGCAAGTAATTCTTTGTTTTCATTTTTTTTTCTTAACATCAACAACAAGTGAGATACATCTTCCACCTTCTATCATTTCTTCGATAGATAGAGATAGCAGTCTATCGCTGTCTATCCGTGAGAGATAGAGATAGAAAAGTATTGTTGTTGCCAGTGATAGACAACAATAGACTACTATCTCTATCCATCATAAGCACGATGCTACTATTATTGTTTTCTAATAACATAACATTTGTTTACTTGTAGTTTTGTATCATTCCACTATAACCAACAGAATAAGAATCTCAATCAATCACCATGAAGTATTTCATAGATCTGGAAAAGGCAGAGATGGGGACCAAGAGAAAGACAAACAAAAAGAAAAAGAACAAAATAAAGGAATTGAGAAATTAATTGAAGAAGAAGGAAGAAAAAATGTATCTACAAAAAAATGATGGAAGAAATCCAAGAACTAAAAAAAGCCCAAAGAGATTTGAACAAGAACAGAACAATTTGAAACAAGGCCAAAAAGAAATCATAAGTTTGTTGAAAATAATAATGGATAGTCTAAAGGATAGACTCCATTTAAAAATCTTCCAAAAGAAAAAGAAAAAAAGGATGACCATACTGTGCAAAAAAATAAATCTTCTTCTTGTAGCCTTCAAGTTTTGGAAGAAGAAAATGATAATATTGATGAAATAGTGTAGTACGCAACAAAATATATCTTTGAGGTATGTCTTTGGAATATTGAATTTTATTTTATAATTGTAAATATACATTTACTAACTTCTTTGAAATATTGAATTTTATTTTATAATTGTAAATATACATTTACTAACTATAAAATTGTTTTGTTCTAGATTGAAATTGGAAATGACAAAGAGAATGAAGCAAAGGTTTGTGTATAGGTTGTCTATCATTGTTATCTTTGTGTTATCTTTGTCTTTGATTTCTATTTTCTGTTGTAGGAATTTGACATCCAAACACAACAACTTGAAACTCAAGAGGAATCACATCTATTCAAACTTTAGATTTGAAAACTCCAAAAACACAATAGTTGCCAATAGAATCAGATGAGGTAAGTCCTTGGAATATGTTATTTTATTTTTTAATTGTAACTTAACATATACTAACTATAAATTTCTTATTCTTGCAGATTGAAATTGGAAATGAAGGACAGGTTTGTTTATATGTTTTTGTAATAATAGACAGTGATAGGTGCCTATCACTGTCTATCAATGTTATTTTTGTGTTTTCTACCAATGGAATATGTTATATCTTTGTGTTCTAGCATTTTATATCTCAGATAGACTTTGATAGTACTGTGATAGACTACGTCTATCAAGCAAAGACAATGATAGACTACTATTAAAGTCTATCCCAGATAAATAGACAGTCACAGTGTTGTATCAATGTCTATCCCAAATAGACACTAAAATCTCATCTTTTAATTAACTTAGTCTTTGTGTTTGATTTGTATTTTTTGTCATAGGAATCTGACATCCAAACACAAAAAGCTCAAGATGATATGGAACCTACACAAAATTTGGATCTAGAAACTCAAAAAACACAAAAGTTAACAATAGAGTTGGAACATGCTCAGATAGGCATTGTTGAGAAGGAAAAGGTTTGATTCTTCTCTAAAGCTAGTTTATCTTAAACTTAATTTTTGTCTATAAGAGGTTGATTATTCTCTTAAACTTAGCTACTACTTTATCTTAAACATAAATATACTACTTTATTTTAAACTTATATTTTTGTAGGAAGCCCAAATTGAAGGACAAGAAGTTAAAGTTCAAGAAGAAATTGAAATTGAAAATAAAGAAATTGAAATTGGAAATGAAGAATAAGAGAATCAAAGAAGGGAAACAAAGGCAAAACACGGAAGTGAGAAAAAGGTAAATGTATATATACAAAGTGATATTTGTTTATCACTATCTATCTGATGAACCATAATGTTGTTCTTCTTTTTAACTTCAATTTTTTTTTAATTGCAGCAAATCAATGAAGAACGGAATCTTAAGAAAACTAGGAATGAGCAAGTTGAGCAAATTGAAGAAGATACTAATAAAGAAGAGAATGAAGGGATTGTAATAAAAGGAAAAAAGAAAAAAAGAAAACAAAAGGGTGAACAGATTGCTGAAGACAAAGGAAAGCTGAAGATAAATATGTTGAGATACCATAGAGACAGAGAAAACCAACAAAAAAAGGCAATAGAAAATAAGATTAAGAATGAAAAGAAGGTCTCCCAAAAGAAGAAAATTGACAGCAAGGACTCCCCACATCAGACAACATTGGAAAAAATGATGGATATTGCTCCAAGCTTTGACCTAGAGATTTCTCAACAAAAATCTCAATCTTAATTCTAAAACTTTTGCGTTTTGAACTTTATTTTATTTTATTTTATTTTACAATTAAATACTTTTGGTTTGGTAACTTGTTTTGGGTTGTAACTGAAAGATACTTGTTAGGCAATTAACAACTTTTGTTACGTATTTTAATACATATTTAAGTTTATTGTGTTCTTCTTGATAGATAACTACCATACAATTAAATAATTTTTGTTATGCATGAAAACTTTAGCATCAATACACAGGGATCGACACTAATACTTGTCTATCTGTGTCTATCTACCAATAAACTTAGTCTATCTGGAGATAGACATAGATAGAAATATATCAATATCTATCACAGTGATAGAAACGTGATATATGCTCATTTTTTAATTTGGTTTGGCTTCCTTTATTATTGGTCCATTAATTTCACCTTTATCTCTAAACTCACACTTTTTGTTTAAAGGTTTGAAATTTGTGTCACATTAATCATTGGCTTATTAAATTGAACGATCAGTTTGCTTGAAGTTGGGAAATTTTGACAGTGATTGTTAAGAGTTGATAGAAACTATCAATACTATAAGCATTAATAGTTCTCTATCACTGTCTATCACTAATAGACAGTGATAGATATTTATTAATAGATAGAAAGAGATAGACATCTCTCAATGACTATCACTAAGATTAGTTTGTTGTGCAATTGAAAAATCAAGATACCACACTATTTGTTTACAACTCAAGAACAATAAATCAAAACATAACTTTCATAAATTCTAAAATAAATCCATCTCTCAAATACATGTAAATGAAAAAAAAAATACAAAGATATGATTACATCATTGACTAAATGGTTCAAATTTACAAGTCCTACTATTTAGACCTTTTTGATTATAACAACTACATTTTGATGAACTTTTAAATTCACCAACAGACAAAATCCTTTGTTTTTTAGGTCTTCCAGCTTGACATTTACAATAAAAGGTAATGCTTTCATGATGTCATCTTTAGCTCTCCAATCTAAATGAACTCCAACAGGTCTAACACAACCTTTATATGTTTCTGACAATATTTTTGAATAATAATACTTAGATACATAAGAATAACTATCCAAATTAGGCATCTGAACAACAACAAGTGTATGTGCACAAGGAATTTCCTCAAAGTCCCATACTCGACAAGTGCAAGGAATTTCCATTTTCATGCATTTTTAGAGCAGTGTATGTACCTGCAAAAATACATGAAAAGATTAATAGATAAACATGGATAAATGTCTGTCACAATCCATCAGAGATGGACAGTGATAAACAACTATCACTAATAGATAATGATAGTTGTCCATCGTTGTCTATCACTCTATCTTGATAGATAGTGATAGACAACTATCGTTGATAGACGGTGATAGGTGTCTATCGTTCTCTATCTCAATAGACAATTATTGAAATTTCATAAGAAAAATACAGTAGCATTCATACCTGGATTCATTTCCTTCAGTTTTTCAAAAAACATTGGAATCAAGCTTATGAATCTGCTGCATCACCTTTTAATGACCTCACTATGTGTTCTTTTGTGCCCCAAGCTTTTTGATATTTAATGTTAACACTGAAGGAAATTGAATCCCAGCGGAAGCGTGTGATCGTGTTCTTTGATTTCTTGAAACAATTAAAAATACAAAAAGTTAAGAAAAGTTTAAACAACGTACCTTTGCTGATCCATAATTTCAGCAAAATCTCTCCTCGAACCGACAGTATTCTCCTTGTAGTCTTCCTTGTAGTCTTCCTTTTCCAAGAGATCTTCCTTGCTATGACTCTGGCAAGAATCCGGTTTGTTGGAATCGCTTTTTGAAAGAACGAGAAGAATTTTCTTAAAACTTTTCTAAGAAAATTGGGAGATGGGAGAATTTCTAGAGGGAGAGTTTTAGAGTAATAGTAGAAATTATTATTGTAGAGAGTGTCTGTGTTCTATGAAGGCTCCCAAGGGCCCTATTTATAGAACTCTATGGGTTACTCCTAATCCTATTAGGATAACCCCTCTGCAGATATTTTAAATTAAATATTTAATAATATCTAATATTAACAAAAATCTAACCAAATAATATCTTATATTAAATGGTTTAAAATATTTAAATCTTATTTAAATATATTTTTTTTTACTGCAGAATCTTTAATTTGAATCTCATCCAAATTAAATAATTAATTATTTGAATTTAATTCTAATTAATTAATTATCCCTCTATTTATTTATATGGATTTCATCCAAATAAATAATTAATTATTTGAATCATATTCAAATAAATTAATTATCCACATTATAAAGTTATTAAACTTTATAATAAATCATGTAATTAATTGTATCCAATATAATAAATATTTTCTCTCATAAATTTGAACATTTCAAATTTTTCTTTCAACATAGTTGATCCTTGTTGGTCCGTGGTGAGCTAGCAAGGGGACCTTATGGACCTACAGATTATAAGCTCGAATGATCCAAGATTAATTAATTGAACTCTTTAATTAAATTAATCTTCATTTATTAACTAGAGGGCAAACCACTATAGACCCATAGTTGAACTCTTATGCACTATAGGACAAGTTGTGCCCATGGGTATAATCAATATAAGCAAGTCGATTCTTCACGAGTTGTTCATAATTACAGCTAGATCAAATGTCCGTTTTACCCCTGTAATTACCTCTTATTCTTAAGTACCACTAATTTCTCTAATGAACAATTTGTTTATGATTGAACCAGAAACTAAGTTCCTCTCGGGCCAGTGAGAGGGTGGGGCCCCTTATTCAAGACCCAAAATCAGAACTTACGAGAACTACTCATCTATTTACCCTATCTGGGAAGGAGTGAATTCCATCTTGTGAAATTATGTTCTCAGCTCCCCATTTAGTCAAATCCCCAAAATGGTAAATTTATTGAGTCGGAAACTTGAGCTACTCTCACCCATGTAAATCAAAGGACCAACCTCACAGACAAGAGTTTATAAATCATTTAGGATTAAGATCGAGTCGCACATGATCATCCTATGAAATACTAATCTCATCAATTAACGGATTTACAAAGAGAGATTAAATATTTCGCGGTCCGGTCTCATACAAACTCTTTGTATAGGATACCCCACTCACATGTCTCCACATGAACGGTTCCGATCAAACCATTTGTAACTATTACAAAGTGGGTTGTATCCATCGTGTCACCAGGATAAGACACCCAACCTTATCCATATACTATAGACCTTTACGTTATTTCTTGAATGTGATCCACCCATATGTCAACTACATACATGTTTAAGACTTCATGTAATAACCTTGGATTTTCTGTTAATGGATAAATTAATATTGCATAATTAATAGTTAAATTAACTAATCAATTACAAGGCTTTAGGGCACAAATCCCAACAGATACCAAGTTTTGTACGAGCCTTATGCATAATATCTTTAGGAATGGATTGATTAGTAGATATAAACATAAAATCATCTTTTAAGCAATCACATATTATAGATGAAGAAGCTTGTCTGTGACAACTTTGAGTTGAATTCATTGAACAAACATGGTTAGAAATGTATTTCCTAAGCACCCAGAACTCACTGCCTTTGTATTGAGATGTCCTAGTATACCATGAACAACCTTCTACCAAACATTTAAACTCAAGTGACTTTGAATTTGACCTTTTAGTCCTAAATTGGAAATTCTCCTTCACTACTATTATGTAAAATAAACTTTGACAGTATTTCTTTACTTCCAAATATATCTTTTTCCTTCAAAACACCATTAAAATTAGTATCTTTTACAACTTGATCATTTGGAGAAGAAGAAGAACCTAAACATAACATACTGTCGTCACTACTAAAAGAGGTAGAAGATCCTTCCAAAGCACAATCACCTATGTAAGAAATTAAAGGATGTTTAGTGATTGCATCTTTAGCCAAAGTTAAATACCAACAAACATCCTTGTCTTGTTTTATTGGGAACATAGTTTGAATATTATCTTTACCAATATCAAATATTACTGACAATTCTAGTAAACCATTCTATTAAATCTCTTGAAGTATCAAATCAACTAAATTACCAAACTCTGTCATATCATCCACCAAAATTCCAGTAACCTTATAATTCTCATAAAAATTATAATGCTTCCACTGTCCACCATAAAAAACAATGATAAGAATATTCACCATGATATCAGATTACTACAAAAGGAGGAAAATATTATATAAGAAATTACTAGTAAAAAGAACATATTAGATATAGACATAGATGGATAAAAATCTATCACTATCTATACTACACAACGGGGAGAAAACAAACTGATAGACAAAGATAAGGCTCTATCACTTCTATCTTGATAGACAGTGATAGTTTTCTATCAAAGTCTATTAAGTAGATAGACAACGATAGATTACTATCTTTGTCTATGGCTGATAGACCCAATTACAATGGTGAGTGATAGATAGAGATAGTACTCCATCATTGTATATCACTGAGAAACGGTGATAATATGAAGATGAAGAAGAACCACTACAAAACAAGGAAATGAGAAAAACAAATTAATAGACAAAGATAAGACTATATCAGTGACAACCCGCTCTTGAACTTAAGACTATGCACGTTGCGTGCAACAAAGAAAACATAAACTGATAGACAAATATCAAGCTCTATCACTTTCATAGACTATGATATTTTTCTATCAAAGTCTATTAATAAGATAGACAACAATAGATAGCTATCTTTGTTCTATCACTGATAGACAAAACTCTACTTCA
Organism: Citrullus colocynthis; assembly: GCA_031780015.1. NCBI lineage: Eukaryota > Viridiplantae > Streptophyta > Magnoliopsida > Cucurbitales > Cucurbitaceae > Citrullus > Citrullus colocynthis. Next base: position 40,056 of record QLSR01000278.1, read on the forward strand.
AAAATTTTGGTTACAGCAAAGAACACCATGAAGAAGAAGAAGAAGAATGAATGAATGAATGAATGAATGAATACAAAATAATAATAAAAAGAAGAAGAACAAAAAAACAACTAAAGAAGAAGAACAAAAAGAGAAAGAAATCCTGAGAAGAAAAAGAAGAAAATCTAAGAAGAAAAAGAAAAAGAGAAAGAAGAAGAATAACAAAACCTAGAAGAAAAAGATGAAAAAAACTTGTCGCACGAAGAAGAAGAAGAAGAAGAAGAACACCTTCGAGAAGAAAAACTGGACAAAAACGAAGAAGAACAACAACAACAAGAAGAGACCTAGAAGAACGATGAAGAAAACGACGCGGAAGACAGCAATGATCTCTGTTTTAAATCAAGTGAAGGAAAACGGCGAAAAAGAAGAAGAAGAAAATTAGGAAACTGAGCGAAGAAGAAGAAAATCAACGAGGAAACACGCGCGAAGGAAGGGCATTTTCGATATTTTGATTTTTTTTTTTTTTTTTTGAAAATATCTCAGCGTGTCCCAGACTTTGCTATTTCTGTAAATACTTTTATAATTTTGCCATCTATGACAAATTCCCATAGTTTTACTATGCATGAGATGTATGTTTAATCGTATTAATTATATGTTGCATAAAGTATGCCATATAGTTTAAAACCCACCTTAGGTTAAACATATTCATGCATCATATCTTAATATAAATGTTATATAATATGACTGCATATTAATTAAGCATGTCATGCATCATTTTAATATAAATGTTATATTATTTGATAGCATGATTTTTGTGTTCATTAGTATTAATATAAGAGTTATATTAATTAATCAAAAGGCGTGATCATGCATCATATTAAACATAAATGTTATATTTAAAGTTTACGTTAATTCCTAAAGTATGTACATGCACGATAATACTATATAGTTTGCATGATTATAATATAAGTGTTATATTATATGTTTTAATGTATGATTAAAAGCATGCCCACTATATAGTTTTTCATTAACATTAATATAAGAGTTATATCATGTATGTTAATGAAATTTGATATGCAAGAAATATGACTTTATTAATTAGTTTATAATTGTTATATTCAGTTAATAATACCGCGAGATGCATACCATAAGATTGCATGTTAGCCTAATGTGATTAGGATAAGATTAATTAGTTTGTTTTAAATGGTTTAAAATTTGATTAATTAATCTTCAACTTTATTTCTAATGAGATTAGATTTAAAATAAATCTTTTATTTTGTTTAAATAGGATTAAAATGAGAAAATAAAAGATTAATTATAAAATATTTTTCCCATAAGAGACCTTTGTCTTAGGAAGGTTCTGTCTATGCCTAAGGTATTTAAGCTGACAGAAATGAAACACCCACACCTGGGAACCAATCTGGAAGGTGAATTAGTCAAATGTTTTATAAGCATGCAATAGATGATTAGAATTTATTTAAGTGTTTAATAAATGATAATCATACATTGTTAAACTATCTAATATAAGAGTTATATTGGGCAAATTTAACATCACTTAGATAAATTTTTTAGCCTAATTAACCTAGGCAATGAACCTTAAATTTCAAAACAATCAGTGGGAGGAATAAAATATATATGATATGTCATTTTCCTTTCACGTTTCTCCCTAAATGTTCACACTGTGACATCTATGCTCGGCCTTGTGGCACCTCGATTTGTGTCCCCCTTCGAATGGTAGATTAATATCAAGGTGAATGGAGTGTTTATAGTAAGTGGGAGAGGGACATGTGTCAACACATCCTACGATCTCCTTTATTCGTTTGCTAAATAACCTTCATGCTCGGCCTCATGGCACCTCAATTTGTGTCCTCCTTTAGATGATGTTTGCATGAAATTTATCTCAAACTCCTATAATGGATAGGGTCGCTTTAGTTTTTGCCCCAATCGATTTTTCCCTTTGGTTGGCTCATTGGGGCAGAACTCTAGGATCTAAAATGGGGGGTCACACTTACAAGACATTGTTAAGCAAGTTAATGATTTCTTGACCAAATAAATGGTAACTAATTGTTATAGGAATAAGAGTTATTTTAGTAACAATTGGTTGAGAATGTCTCAATCTAGTGAAGGAATAACTGACCTCCTTTCGATGGCGCTTGTTCTAACTCACTGAAGTATCCTAGCAATAGATTCATATTAAATCTATTAGGTTCATTTTTAATTTTTATATTGAATTAGAATGGGTAAAAGATTGCATAAAGTCAAATAACATGTTTTTATATTTCAAAATTATAACAATTTCTCCCAAGAGTTTTAGTTTTTACCGATATGAGTCAAAAGGTTTGATAAATATATTACTTGGAAAAATGTCATCTAACGGTCATGGCAATATAATTTTTAAATATTTCTTTTATTTGGAAAATGTTCTCAAAAGGGTTGTTGCCAATTCAGGAAGTGTTCATGAATTACAAACAAAGTGCTATCTTACTTTTATCATTTAGATAACATATGATGTGTCTAGGTTATAAGATAAACTAATGACAAAAACATATTGTATGTTAGAGTCATGGGAAGCTAAATGACCTCAAAATTAAGTATTATCTAAGTCCAAGAAAAATTTCTATGACTAGAGCCAATAAGGAAAATGTTTCCAAATTAGCTTAGGATGTCACACCATGAGAAATTTTAGAAATACTTCAAAAAGAAAGAGAAATAAGAATAAAGTAAATTTGATTTACTCATTTCTTGGTGGAAATTACAGATTCACACCTAGATAGTTGAATAAGGATTCACTATCATAATTGTTTCTATTGTTTCTTTATTACTTTGTGTGTTTCTTGGCAAACACTTAATTTAGTAGAATATCTTCTACTAGTTGGCAATGGAAAACTCATCTCAATTAATGTAGTGGGAGACATTAATATGTCTTTTATTTATGTTGAATATGGTGCTTTTATCACCATAAGAGAAATTTAATTTCTTAAAACTTTACTACTGAATAATTCATAGAGTATGAATGCTTTTTAGTAATAAGGCATGTTTTCAAAATTGTTTGAAAATATGTTCAGCTTAAATAATTACATTTTTTTGTATGTTAAAAGTTAATACATCTAAATTCTAAACTGAGATAGAGTAAGGATTAATGAATCTAGAAAAAAAAAAAAAGACAAATTATTTTCTCCTTAAAGGATACTTGTCTTTGGCATTTAAATAACAGTTGCGGGTAATTCTCTAAGAGTTAGAGTTAAATTACTATTACAAGTCAAAAGTCTTGCTTTTCATGCAAGAGTGTCATTAAATCTTACTAGATAAGGCTGAAAGAGTAAGTCTAACTTCATAAATAAGTCATTGATATGATTGATGAATATTTATGAATGAAAGTATCTAGATCTAATGCAATTAAGTCTTATTTTCTTTGAAATTTTCAAAAGAAATTAGACTAAAGTTGAAGTCATTTAGGCAAATCTAATGTGACATTATGATCAAATCATAATGATTAATACAAGAATTTTAATGTACTATGCCTAATTGATAGAAATGAGATTAGATCTCAAACATCAAACATTAGGTACAATTTGGATGAAATTGTGATACTACAGGAGAAATGTGACCTTGTTAAACTTTGTACGTGTTAAGTTCTTTGTTAAACATAGTCCTGATATTTTGAAAATTAGACTAGTCAGGTTCCACTGAGGACATGTAATAGAGATTGCAATTTTTAACATTATTTCCTCCAAAATGTTTGAGAAACAATTTTGGATTATGAAAGTGTTGTAAAACTGGTATACAACATTTCAGTATTTGGGTAAGTTGAGATACTTGTGTCAAAACGAACCTTTAACAAATACGCTTTGTTAAACAAATGTTCAAAAGTACACCAAAATGTAGGTAGTCCTTGAGGGTTTATGAAATAGCCTTTTGTAATGTCCAAAAATAAAAAATGTATTTGTGTGACAAATACTTGTTTTATTAGGAATGTCAAATGAAAGGTTGTGAACTTGTAAAAAGGTTAAGTTGCTTTGATAAACTAGTTCCAAATAAAACCACTTATAGTTAAACAAGTGTTGTTAACCATTTATTTGCATTTGAATATCAAATAGTTTATAATTGTCAACTAAATAAGTCTTCATCATAGTGGGAGAGTTATGAGATAACTCAACCTTTACAAGACTTACTTAAAGTTTACATTGTCATATTAGATGACAAGATTGAAAACTTAAAAATCTCAAAAGTACTGGGAGAGTTATGATATAACTCAACCTTTTCTATGACTTATTGGAAGTCAAAGTTGTCGTACTGGATGACATGAATTGAAGGGTGTTGACAAAGGAAATTATGTAAAAATCATAAAAGTTAAGATAAAGTATTTGTGCTTAATCTCAATCTGTTTTTTAAATCTTCTTGATGGGGTGAAACCCAAAGGATGTGAATGGATCTACAAAATGAAAACTTGAGAGTATAAAACTTGGAGATAAAGATCTTTAAAGTAAGACTTTTTGCCTAAGGTGAAAATCATCATTGGGATTGGTGGGTGAAACTAGACTGTGAGTCAATTTTTCTAACTAGTTACTATAAAAGTCTTTATGCATTATTTGATTCATTGTTGCATATGCCATATGTAAAAATGAATTAATTCTTTTTGTAAAAAGAAGTTCAATGCATCTACACATATCAATTGTAACGGCTCGACTCCCTAGGACCTGTGTTGGACCATTACTCATGCATGCAGACACTAAATCTAAACCTTTAACAGCAAAAGAAAACCTTAAAGCACACATAAGGCATAAAGATCTTTCAGAATTTCACAAATTTTAAGAAAATACTCAACTACGCGCCTCAAAGAAACCTCAAAATAGACAAATTAGAAATTCAACACAGGAATAGTCAAAATCATTACATAGTTTTCAAAACAAGAATGATTCGAACATTAGAATGTTTAGAAATTTATCCAAAAACATTAGCCTAGTTCCCATTAGTCATTCAAGATTTCTTCTTGTCGTTCGCCGAAGTGTCCTTTCCTTTGCCTGAAAAGAAAACAAAAGAGCGAGCATAAAAAAAATACTCAGTAAGCAATCCTACTGTGGGAATCTAGCTAAGCACCCAAAAACTGAAGTGTGCAAGCCTAAGTATTATACAAGTCTATTTTCCAACTGTCATGGCCACTTAGTAAACGATCTAGCCCATCCTAGTACACAACTGGTGGCCTGATGGCTCACAAATGTAGCAAGGTACCCGTCAGTTCCCAATAACATAACAAGAAACTCGTAGGTCTCCGATAACATAGCAGGAAACTCATCGATCTCTGATAACATAGCAGAAAATTCGTCGATCTCTAATAACATAACAGCACTAGGAGGGCGATCATCACACCTTAATTTAATACATAACGTACTTATAAGTTAAGAACAGTCTCATCCTAATGTAGATTCCATATCAATATCAGTATAATGCTAGAATCATTCTCACATTAGTATTAGGCTCATGCTATCATCAATACATACCAGAAGCACAGTTAGACATAAAGGATTTCTTAAAGCGTTAAACCAAACAGTCAATCCGCTAATTAACATTGCTTGGGACATGGGAAAAATTCCAGTAGTAAGATTACTTACCTTACAGTAAGTCTAAATAACGATCTCTAAGCTTCCCCTTAGGCTAGTAAGACTCGCCACTCACGTCCTAGTCATGAAACATAACATTTCCTACACTTTTAGGTGCAATAATTCAAGTAAAACCCAAAGAAACACAAAAACGGTGGTTGAACAAATTCCAAACGAAAAACCCATACTAACCACCAAGATTCTCGGCGGCAACCACAACCAGCGAGACTAACCGACCAATAGAGCGAAACCACTGTTCCGCAGCAAGCGAGATTAGCCAAACACACAACAAAACAAGATGAGGGAGAGGAGCGAGACTCCAAGATGAGCGAGAGGAAAAGAACTCCACGCCGCGCGAGACTAGCAAAACCAGAGAATTAGGAGCAAAACCGGTGGAATTGAGTGAGACTTGCACGTCTAACGACCAACGAAACTCATAACACAAGAAAAACCTACAATCGGTGAGCGAAACCCATCAGTTCGAGTGACACCTGCTGCCGATGAGCATTACTAGCTATCGATGAGCGATACCTGCTGCCGATGAGCGTCACCAACTGCCGATGAACGACTCTTAATGCACGGGACCGCCCCCTAATGGCCGGAAACGAAATTGATCACCCACCAAAACACACTCGGTTAGAGATACTTCCTTCTTGCTCAAGAAGAAAGAAAGAAGAAGAAAAAAAATGAAGGTGGAGATGCAAGTTTCAGGAGGAGGAAGAAGAGATAGGTTTTTGGCGCCCCCCTTTTTTCTCTTCTTACTTGGTACAAATCCCAAAGCCCTAGCCCCCTTTTTAAAACAAAACAAATCCCCCTAAACAAAAAGAAAAGAAAAAAAATTCCTTAATCATAAAAATGGAAATAAAACAAAATATTTTCATCTAACAATAATAAGCATGAATCAAATAAAGGAGAGATTACCTAAACAAAAAAAAAAGAAAAAAAATTCCTTAATCATAAAAATGGCAATAAAACAAACTATTTTCATCTAACAATAATAAGCATGAATCAAGTAAAGGAGAGATTACCTAAACAAAAAAAAAAGAAAAAAAATTCCTTAATCATAAAAATGGCAATAAAACAAACTATTTTCATCTAACAATAATAAGCATGAATCAAGTAAAGGAGAGATTACCTAAACAAAAAAAAAAGAAAAAAAATTCCTTAATCATAAAAATGGCAATAAAACAAACTATTTTCATCTAACAATAATAAGCATGAATCAAATAAAGGAGAGATTACCTAAAAAAAAAAAAAAATGGGTCATCACATTCTCCCCCCCTTAGGAAACTTTCGTCCTTGAAAGTTCTAACTTTAGAACAATTCAGGATATCTTACTCTCATCTCGTCCTCCCGTTCCCACGTTGCTTCTTCAGTTTGGTGATGCTGCTAAAGGACCTTTACCAATGCTATTTCTTTCTTGCGCAAGGTTCTTACTTCCTTTTCCAAAATTTGAATGGGTTTCTCCTGATAACTCAGATTCTCATTTAGTTGCAAGGGTTCATAATGTACCACATGAGATGGATCAATCACATATTTCCTCAACATAGATACGTGAAAGACATCATGAACTGCAGAGAGAGACAGTGGCAAGGCTAAGCGATAAGCCACTGGGCCAATTCGCTCTAGTATCTCAAAATGGCCAATAAAGAAGGGCTTAACTTTCCCTTCTTTCCGAACCTCAAGACACCCTTCATAGGTGTCACCTTTAAAAACACCTTGTTACCTTCCCCAAGCTCCAAATCTTGTCGCCTCACATCGGCATAACTCTTTTGTCTACTCTAAGTTGTCTGCATTTTTGCTCTAACTTTTTGAATTACTTCGTTAGAATGTTGTACCAACTCAAGTCCCAATAATTTTTTCTCCCCAACCTCATCCCAACACACAGGAGTTCTGCAACACTTTCCATACAAGGTCTCAAACGGCACCATGTCGATCGAAGCCTGATAACTGTTGTTATAAGCAAACTCTAAAAGATACAAATAGGAATCCCAGCTCCCGGGAAAATCTAACGCACAAGCGCACAGCATGTCTTCTAACACTTGATTCAAACGCTCAGCTTGGCCATCAATCTAGGAGTGGAAGGCTATACTGAAATCCAAATGTATGCCCAAAGCTGTCTGGAGACTTTTCCAAAAATTGGACGTAAAGTGAAGGTCTCTATCAGACAGTATTGAAACTGGCACTCCATGTAACCTCACCACTTCTTTTATGTAGATCTATGCCACTTATTCACCAAGTAGGTGGATTTTCTTGGAATGAAATGTGCCGTCTTGGTGAGTCGATCTACTACAACCCATATTACTGTATGGCCTTTTGCGGTTCTCGGCAAACCCACAATAAAGTCCATGGATACATTCTCCCACTTTCGTTCTGGTATCTGCAAGGGTTGTAATAGTCCTGCTGGTTTCTTCCTCGGAGCTTTCACTTGTTGACACACTAAACATTTACTAACATGCTCAGTTACCTCCCTTTTCATGTTGGGCTACTAGTAATAACGTTTCAAATCTTGGTACATCTTGGTGCTTCTTGGATGTACAGAGAATGGGGAACTATGAGCTTCTGTCAGCAATATATTTTTAATGTCACTATTTACTGATACACAAAGATGTCCTTGAAACAAGAGATCATCATCCGAAGATACTAAGAACTCACTTCCTGCCCTGCCTTGACCTGACGAAGCTCTTCCATAAGGTACGAATCCTTTCCATAAGGTATGAATCCTCTAGATTAATTAATATTAAATTAAATTAACTTAAATAAAATTTGATTTAATTTAACTTTAGTTAAATTTTAATTGTAAGGGGAGTTAAAGGATGGTTAAAGGGAACTTAATCATAATTAACTTCCCCCCTCTCCATCAATTGATGATTGATTCATAAAAAGTTTTTTTTGGGATGATGGAATCTCAACAGTTCTCTCTCAATCTCTCAACACTCCCAAGTTACAGAGCAAAAGTTTCTCTGCAAAAACTCTTTCCAATTTTCCAAAAGAGGTCCCCACAGACTTTTTCCCTGCCGGAGAATAGCGGGGAACATCTTAGTCATGGTGTGCTATTCGTGATTAAAGAGATCATGGAAACACTGAAGAATTGGAGAATCAAAGGTATTTTCTTTCTCCTTTAATTTTTTTCACAATAAAACATGTTTAATTAAAATATGTTTAAATTTCTTTGTATTTTCTGTAAATTCAAAATGTAAATTAAAAGTACACGTGTTCACGCGCTTCAGCATGAAATTCGATTCCTTTAATTTGAGGACAGTAAAATGCTGACCTTGGTTATGGAAACAATTTCCTCCCCTAGTAATAAGCCAATTTGATATCAAATTTAAGGCATACAAAATGCGTATGTTTGATATATAAATAATATTCTACTTTCTATTTGAAATAACACAATCAATTTGGTTTAATAGTCTTTGAAACGTTATTGTAAAAGTACAAATTTTTGTTGCCCAGGTGAATTGGTGTGAAACCTGAAATCTTGACCTTGTAACTTATATAGAAGAAACTATGGTAATATAAAGGAAAGATAAGTACAAGCCTGTGAAGTTAGAAAAATTTTGAGGCAGGAAATCTAGGCTTGTGGAGCTAGAAAAGTAGGGTAACATGCGTTGAAGTCAAAGAAGGTAGGGAAATGTTTGTGTAAACTTGAGTTTTGAGATAAGAATAAGTCATACAAGAGTGTTGTTGCGATGCAATGCTGAAGTGCAAAACTTGTTACTGCGTCTATCTATTCTTATTAAGCTTCCTATGTGTTTGACATACTATGCGTCTTACTTATGCTTAATGTTATACGTTTGTGATCTGTCAAGTTTTCCTATCCTTTACCCAAGTATAAGCAGAGGAGTAGGTTTTCTTGGTGAGTCCGAGGTCGAACACAGGGATTATGTTGATTCTATATTTAAGTGGATTATATGCGTTGTAGTGGTAACCAAGAATAATTTGAGAGGTGTTTGTTTCTAATCTAAAGAAAGCGATAACATGTACACTAAACTAAAATGTGGAAGATGAAAAGGCATGCGACACAGCAAAGTCAGCTAGGTGAATTTAATGAATGGGTAAAACCAGGGCTAGGGTTGGTTAACATCTCACATCAGAAACACATGGTGATAGTCTATTCATACTTGCGACTCTTCTCCCGGTTGTCAGCCGCTATGCATTATATGTCTATAATGCATAGGAGAGTGTTAAGTGCCAAGATTGCTCCTATGTCTAGGCAACGCTACGTAGCCTTGTCAATTGAGTTCCACAATCATTTACCCTCTCGAGCAGTCTGATTATTATTACTTATATCGATTAGCTAGATGGACATAAGCATCGGATTAAGATTACAATTGACAAGATCTAATAGCTACACTATGGTTCTTATTTAGATGCTAACGCAACCATTAACCCGTGATAGATTAGTTACTCATAGATTCAAAGTAAAAAGCGGAAAGTGTAGAGAAATGAGTAAACATGGAAGAAATATAGATTGATGAACGGAATACAACTTTAGATAGCTCAATGTCTTGACACGAATCTAAAATCAAGCTAGAAAAACAAGATAGAAAGCAGGAAAAAGGCATCAATGTCTTGAGTCGCCGGGATGGTAGCGTGAGGTTCTGCTATGAAGTGGTCAGGCGGAGGGAAGACTCTTCTCTTTCGAGCTATTCATCTCCGGTTGTAATCTGGAGAGAACTCTGCTGTCACTTATGAATTCTTCCGAGAATGAACAACCCTTTCTCAACTTGCAGGACTGCCCTTTTATAGATGTTGCATTCGCAATCAATGGCAGGTCTGCTTGATTGGCGGCGAAATTGATATCATGCGTCCATCTCGCCTAATTGCGTAATCCTCGGGTCAATTTAGATCTACCACTTTAACCACGAATTATGTATGTCAATCTTCCCACATCTCAAGATTATGATCTGATTTTCCGCTCCTTGCGTTTTTTATAATTATGCGTTCATGGAGAAGTTTGGCAGATGTCAACGCGTCATAGGTTGCTAACGCACAATCTTACGTTAAGAGGTAGTCAACTTATCGTTTGCATTCCTACGTTAAAACATGCGTTTTAGGCTCAAAAAGTAGTAAAATTATTATCTTCATAAAAATACAAGAGTAGAACGCATAGGAAGATTTATTAGTAGAATTTAGGTTAAACTATCACATGCTTCTCTATTTAATCTCTATTTTTCTAAGAAAAATGCTATAATAGCTTGTATTTCTACAAGTTATCAAAGAGTTTTGGAGAAAACCACAATAGGTCCATTTTTCAAGTATTGGATGACAATGACGTAAGTAGGTTTAGAAAGTTTCTAAGTGTCATAACTATGCTTGGAAAGCATAGTATGGACGCATGGTGTCTTGAAGGGAAGGAGAATTTTCGTAAATGTTGTAGAAGGTTCGATGGTAGCATATAGTTGGAAGTAGTTTTGAGTTAAAACACACCTTTTTTGGGAAGACACCATGATTAGACGTATGGAGTGTGAGTTCAACGCTGGTGGAAGACCTTTGGAAGGATTTTGACTAAGTGTTGAGATGTTTAAGCTTGTTGAAGGATCATGTAAGCCATAAGGAGTGAGTTGGACTCAGTCCATAACAGGGGGGAAAAATTGATGTCAACGCATAATACATGGTTGGATGGACTTTTGGCTAAGTGTTGGAAGAGTTTTAGGAATTGGAAAACAACACTTAGGAAGGTGAAAAACTCAACGCATGGAGGATCTTGTCCATCGAAATTTTTGGCTAAGTATAGGACTTTCGAGAAGCATGTTGAACGCATACATGGGTTGGAAAGGAAAAATTGGATAAGTGTTAAATAGTGGGATGAAAAAAAAGGGAGTAAAAGAGATCATACTCTAGAAATCTTCAAGATGGTCGCATAGGGAAAGAAAGTTGGACGCATGACCTACTCCTCGGCAACTGTTGGACGCATGACAGTGAAGGAGTTAGCAATGTAATAGCAGAAGCAATTAGGATCTAAAGCACTCCAATTACATCAATTTTGAAGATAAAACATGCTTGTTCTAAAACTGGAAGATAAAGGAAGAACACTTACTTGTTGTAGCTTAAAATTGAATCAAATTCCTATGAATTTCTGATCAAGAACACTTCATTACCACAACAAGAGTCTTCCTCATTATCCTCAGGCTTTAGAACGGATTGTGGAATCCAAATTAGGTTAAATTTGGAGCAAAAAGGTGAAAAACACACTGATTTGTAGAGTTTTAAGCAGGTGAATATTTCAGCAAAAATTAGCTAAGAAGCTTAACATTTCTTCTCAATTCCTTTCTTCTATTTAAAGCAGAAACCATGCATAACCAATTAGCATGCAAATTGGCGACATAAATGCTGATTATTAACTAACTCAATTTGGAGGTGGAATGAAGAAAATGATGAAGGCCTTGCATGAAACCCACATCCTACTTCCCATGCAATTAGTGGGAAAATCCAATTTCATAAATTGGTTTAATTTAATATTAATTTTCTAAAAATCAATTTTAAATATAATAATTTAAATAATAAATAAATAAATATTTATTTATTTATTTTTCCACTTTTCTCAAAAATTTTCAATTCGATGAATCTCTATTCATCCAAAAAAAAAATATATTTAAATCACATTTAAACATTTTTAACTCTCCAATTTTGTCTAATTCACAATTAAACGATCAAACTATAAAATTTGCTCCTCAACTGAATTTGAACGTTCAAATTCTTTTAACATATTATTCTAAGGTTAGTCCATGAGCTAACAAGGGGACCAAATGGACCTACCGATCATGAGCTCCAACGATTCAAAATTAACCAACTAAACTCTTTAGCCTAGTTAATTAACATTCGTTAACTACCAGGACACTTCATTAAAGCCTAGTAGTTGCACTCTCCTCACTGTAGATATATTTTTGCCCACTTGATATAACCATAATAAGTACGTCGATCTTTCACAAGTTGTTCATAATTACAATTGGGTCAAAAATACCGCTTTACCCTTGTAATTACATCTCGTTCCTTAAGTCCCACTGATCCTCTAATGAACAATTGGTTTGTGGTCCAACCACCAAACCTAGTCCCTCTTCGACCAATGAGAGGGTGAGACCCCTTGTTTAAGTCCCGGAGTCAGTACTTAAGGAAACAACTTTTCTACTAACATAAAAATAGGTAGAAGTGAATCTCATCTTGCAAGGCTATGTCCCCAGCTATCTGTTTGATCTTATCCCTAAAATGGGAGGCATATTGAGTCAGCAAACTCGGGTCACTTTCACCTATGTAGATTAAAGGATATTCTTAAACAGACAAGAGTTCATAGTTTGCTCAAGATTAAATGCAATTCATATATTCAATAACAACTTTACTGAATAAATCTCAATAACAACTTTATTGAGAGTAAGTTCCAAAATTTACAAACTACAAGTTTTAAGCATAAAAACCGAACAGACAGAGAGAAAAAACAGGTGCTAAGTGGCACGCTTTGAGTTTAATGATAACTTGTAGAAATACAAGTTATTATAGTCACTATTTGAATTAATTAGAGTAACTTTAGAGATAAATGCATGATTTTGGTAATTGAATTATGTAAAATGTATCACTATGCGTTGGCACTATTTACAAAAGAAAATACCTGAAAAATTATGAGCTTTTCTGTTCTTAACGTAGGATTAAGAAGAAAAGAAGCACAAATAACCAAAGCACTAGAGACGAAGCTGTTGCCAAAACAAATGGAAACCTATGCGCCGAGACTATGCGTTGAGACCATGCGTTGAGAAAAAGTAGATACGGATGCCTAGGCAAAAGATGTCATGTCATTATGCAAAAGGATGACACATTATCAGATCATGGCAGAACAAATGGGCCGACGATGTGAAAAGTTTGTGCAGCAGGGCATGGAATTTAATGTAAAGGTGTCAGGTCATCATGAGTTTCAACTTTTCAACACCTATAAATAGCCCAAAGCTTCTCCAAAGGAAAAAAGAGGAAGAAAAGAGAGAGAGAGAGAAACGAGTTCAAGGGGCAAAAGCTCTACACAAATCCTCCTTCACCATAACCAGCCTCCATTTCGAGCTCTTCTGAGAGAAGGATTCTGAGAACTTTCAGAATCGTCTCCCACTGAATGAGAATCTTCACCCTATGAACTTTATGTATTAGATAGCAACCATCTCAAGCCTCCATGAAACAAGAAGTTGCCAGTAGCGGCTTGACGTCTTCCATTTATGTTTTATCTCCATTTCCATCCTTTTTACTTATGTTTTGTTAATGACATTTGAGAGAATGGTTTATTTTCTTAATATGAGTTTGATTGACGATTATCTTCCATCTATTTCCATATTAAATATCTTACACCATGTTGTTTGAATGCTAAATGAGTTAGATGTTAGAGTTAGTTTTTCTTAAGCAATATGAAGTATGTTACATCCTAATTAATAGTTTTTCTTAAGCAATATGAAGTATGTTACATCCTAATTAATGCATATCATTAGCTTGCATAGCTTTGTCTGATAAACAAATGTAGTAAGCACGACTATCTAGCTTGAGAGAGTAGATGGTTAATCTTTAGCATTTATCAAGACTAGATGAGGTGCAGAGATGTAGTTCATCTTTTGCCAATGCAAACTTAACATGCATCTTAGAGATAAGATTAATGTGGCGTTGAAACATCGAGAGATGGATTTACAAACTCAGTTTGTAGGCATGTACTTATACTTAGATAAGTTTAAGTAACAACTAGCTCCTGCGTTAACTCTACTTTTATTGCATGGTTCCATTCATTCTCAACGCATGTTATCTGACACTAAATGACATTTGACTAACCATCGTCACGTCCCCTCATTGTTAGTTGTAGGAAATTTTATTCATTCTTTATGTATAGTTTTAGATACAGACAACTCATGCACATATTACATGTATAGTTCACCGCATAGTCATGCATCTATTCTCAACGCCTACTTATTACAAATCCCTGTGTTTGACCCTGGACTCACTAGGAAACCTATAAGAGCTTATACTTTGGCTTTTTATTGGAAAATTTGCTTAATCATGATCATACTTGAGTAATTCTCGACGCATCTTTGTACGGAAATTATCATATCTATTTTTGTGCAACAAGCTAAGAAACTCAATATAAATCGAAAATAGAAATCCAACAACAACAAACATTTAACACATCCCAAGTAGGAGGTGTCATGGTGCATGGCTAGGGCAACATGCGAAAAGACATGTTGTGTGTAAGGCGTTGTGATGCATGATGAGAGTTGGATGCAAAGAGCCAAGGTATATGTTAAGTGTCAATCTAAGGAGCAAAGTTGGATGACAAGGCTTATCATCCAACTCCTATAAATAGTCTCAGGAAGTCACTTGTTAATTGACTCAAATATCATTCTAAAACTCATTTGAAAGAAGTTGAGAGCTTATCCAAATAAAGCTAGGTGCCAACAGGCTTTGTGAGGCGTCCAAAGACATATCAGGCGTCCAACTAGGTTCAGCTCTACGTCCAAACCATCAAGCCTACGTCCAACAGTACAAGAAGGTGATCTTAAGTGCTGCTTTGCATCCAAAAGGGTGAATCCTACGTCCAAGAGGTCCTCTCTACGTCTAGGAGGAAATTTCCAGGCGTTCTAAAAGGTTTTCCAAGGCTTCATAAGGTTTTTTTTATTGTTGTTTTCTTAGTTCCAAAAGTTTAGGGAGAGCCAGGAAGTTTAGACGCAAGCTAACTTATGTTCAGAGCAGGGAAAGAAGGCATTAAAGAGCTGAAAACTACTTTTTCTGTGAGTGGTTGTTCGTATATTTCTCTAAATAATATGATGTTTTTGTTAAGTATCGAGTTTTATCACTATTCATATAAGGTTGTGATTATAATTATACATCAATTTGTGAATATGTGTTAAGGATCGTAAAAACGGCACGGGATGGTCAGAAGATCTAAGGATCTAGTTCTGAGCCTGTGCCGGAAACCTAGTTCTTGATGCTATGGGAAGTATCTCTTGTAGGATATTCAGAGGATCGACGGGTCTAGCTTCTGATCCCTGAGAGGTAAGACTATGTGCACATAGAGGATAGATGCAGTTGTTGTGCCAAAGTGAGCTAGCAGATTATTCAATATCGGGTTGAGTTGGAAATGGGAGGTTTAAGTATACAACATCAGTTATAGTTATATCTGTTTATGATTTTCTTACTATCAGTTATGTTATCTTGAAAAGGGTCATGTGAACCCTAGTTATACGTTGACCACGCATTGGACTTCGTGAAGCTCATCCTTTCTTTTCAGGTAGCAGTCGAGTTCCTGTTGCTGTGCAAAGTCGAGATCTGCTGAGATATAATGTTGTAATACTTTTAAATTAGGGTTTTGTATAAGTTGTGTCCATGCTATTTTGTAAACAAATCCTAAAACTTGCAAATCAATGATTTATTAGACTATGTATGTTTAACAAGGGAATATGGTAGAATTGACAATAGATATTGTAAAAGGGTCAATGTATGTTGTTTTCACACCTCTTCCTAGGTTAAAAAGGGAACTTGGGTCGAGCTGTGACAATTGGCATACATATATGTTGGGTTTTATGTCTTAAAACTTGTGGCTTGTAAACATTGAACATATTCTCAATAAAGTTGTTATTGAGATTTAATTTAATAAAGATGTTATTGAATATGTGAATTGTTTCTATCATAACTCTAAATTCAATAAACTAAGAACCCCTAGCTATGTTATTAATACTTAGACTTTATGTGTAGACATAAAAGTGGATCAAGTTTAAGTAATAGCCAAAACAGTCTATAGTATGGGGATTATGTTGGGTACCTTATCTTATGGATACTTTGGATGCGACCCATTTTGTATTTGATACAAAGGATGTGATCCTATATTGTTCATGACGAGACATGTGAGCGGGCACATCCTATGCAATAAGTTTGCATAAGATTGGACCATGAAATAATCACTTTTACTTTATAACACCGTTTACTATTAAAACAGATTATTTCAACTTGATGACCTATATAACTCGATGACCTAAGCTAACTATGAACCTCTATTTGTTTGAGATTATCCTTTAATCTTCATGGGTGAGAGGGGTCAGAGTTCATCGACTAAATAAGCCCCCCATCTTAGGAATAAAGACTAGGCAGATAGCTAGGGACATAGTCCTACAAGATAGAATTCACTCATACTTTATTTAAGATTAGTAGAGAAGTTGTTCCCTTAAGTACTGACTTCAAGTCTTCAACAAGGGGCCCCACCCTCTCATTGACCCGAGAGGGACTTGGTTTGTTGGTTAAACCACAAACCAATTGTTCATTAGAGGATCAGTGAGACTTAAGGAACAAGATGTAATTACATAGATAAAACGGTAATTTTGACACAACTGTAATTATAGACAACTTGTGAAGGATTGACTTACTAATTATGGTTATATCAAGTGGACAGAAATATATCTACAGTGAGGAGAGTGTAGCTACTAGGCTATAATGGAGTGTCTTGGTAGTTAACGAATGTTAATTAACTTGGTTAAGGAATTTAATTGGTTAGTTTTGGATCGTTGGAGCTCATGATCTGTAGGTTCATAAGGTCCATTTGTTAGCTCATGGACTATTCCTTAGAGAATTTCAAGATGTTCAAATTCGGTTAAGGAGCAAATTTTACAAATTGTTCGTTCAATTATGAATTAGACGAAATTGGAGAGTTAGTGATATTTAAATATGATTTAAATATCAATCGGATGAATAGAGATTCATTAGGTCAGAAATTGAAGGACCAAGTGGAGAAATTATTAATTTAATGTTTTAATATTTAATATTAATTAAATTGTTTAATTAATTATAAGGGCTCTTTCAAATATAGCAAAAGGAACGAAAATATTTACAAATATAGTAAAATTTCACTATCTATCTGCGATAGACCGCCTTAGATCGTGATAGACTACTATCTGTGTCACGATAGACACAAATAGTATAGTGATCTATCGCAATCTATTATAGATAGACTGTGTATTTTGCTATTAATTATAAATATTTTCAGTAGTTTTGTCATTTAAGATAATTTTACTAATTATAAGTTAAATTAATTATATATATTTAATATTAAAATAATAGTATTTAATTAATTTTTTAAATTAATTAGAATATAAAAAATTGGAATTATCCCATTTGCATGGAAAACATAAGGTGTTTCATCTTTAAGCTTCATCACTTGCCGTAATCACCATGAAAGGTGTTAATTCAATAACAAATTAGAATTGTTGAAGTTCCTCTTCGTTTAGGAGAAAACTTGATGAAATTGGGGTTGAGTTCCTAGTGGAATTTTGGCTGAAAATTCAAGGAAACAAAAACTCTCCAAAATCTCTCTTTTCCCTCAAATTTGCTCCTAGATCCCACAATCCGTTCTAAGGCTAGAGAATAATGAGAAAACTCTTGTGGTAGTCTACAAAGTGTTCATGATAAAAAAACTTGGAGTAGATTGCTTCAATTTTGAGCTACAACAAATAAGTACCATGCCTCTATGTTTCGGTTCCTAGAACTTGCATGTTTAATCCTCAAAATTAATGGAATTAAAGTGCTTTATATCTTAATTGCTATGCTATTCCTAACTCCTTCATGATATATGTTAACGACCATAAGATCTTTAGTTTGAACCTCATTAGATCTATTGTGTTCAAAAAAAAGAAAAAAAAAGAAAAGAAAAGAAAAGAAAAGAAAATAGTAGAATTTCTAAGAATTCACCTTGTTTGACATTGCTACTATGCTATTACCTTTTATTTTTTATTTTTCTTCCTGTTTCTTTTTAGACTCTTCATGTAACACGTATGTTTGTTTTACACTGCCATAAAATCGTTGTCATCAAAAACATCTGTTAATGAGCACAAGTCACCACTAAGACTACTTTTGCATACTTACTTCCTAAGTTGAGCTTTCATGTGGCTAAAAACACAGGTGTCATGAATGCCCATGGTTACTTAGTTAACTCTATACAGTAGAGTGTCACTTTTTTTTTTAATTTTCTTTTTATTTTTTCCTTATATAAGACTGAGTAGGAATGAATGGTATAAAACTATATAACAACAAAATGCAAACTTTTCCCTCCTCAAAACTTAAAGTTGTAAGTGTCCCCATTAACAAACTTGAAATGAAGAAAACAAGATAAGTTTGAATGAGGAGAGGAAAATATAAGGAGAGAATTATGTTTTGAATTTATAACGGAGTGAATCGTGCAAAATCAACTAACAAACACTACATAATTAACTATTTTTATAAATTAATTGTTTTGAACCTTCCCCACTACCCAAAAAGTCTTATAACGACAAATAATATAATGAAAACGAAGTTTGTTCCGTCATAATCTTTTTTTTTTTTTTTTTTTTGAGTATATCCTCTTATCTACTAAATAATTAGTTTCCAAATACCTACTATTCTAGCAAGACCGACACATCCAAATTTTAAAGACTAAGTTGTTATCTTGTAACTAAATGCCATTAATATTATTTGTTTATGCAGATTTTCTTCTAAATGGGATTGTATAAATATCCAGTGCACTATTTGTAATTCTGCATCCCAATTTGAAAAGCAATCACAAAGTGGTTTTTCAACGGCAATATGATGAAGCAAATGGAAACGAGACATACGAAAAAGCAGTGTGTGGTGTTGTTGTTACTGTTGTGTTTAGCAGTACTTGAAGAAACCAAGGCTGCAGAGCTTGCAAAATGGCAGATCCATGTTGTGAATCAGCTAAGCAATGGCCAAATCTTGTTGGTTCATTGCAAATCCAAAGACAATGATTTAGGAGAACACAAGCTTAGTGTTGAATCTGAATTCAATTGGAGATTTAAAGTAAACTTTTGGAATACGACATTGTTTTGGTGTTACTTGCAGAAGCCCAATGGACTACATTCGTCATTCGAAGCTTTTTGGATTGAGAGCACATCGGTTTGGCTCTATGATATGTGCTACGATTCTAACTGTATTTGGATAGCTAAAGATGATGGAATTTATTTGAGAGACAACACTAATCAAAAAGATGTTTTGATTCATAAGTGGGAATAATTATGCACCAAAAACACATCACTCCATTATTATACGTGGCTTGTTTGGATTAAAATATATATATAAGGTTTTGATTAATAATAAAGTTTTCTCACATCTTGTTTTTCTTCAATTTTTTAAATTATTTCACAAGTCGATTTCTGTTTCTAGTTCTTCGTTCCAATGATATTAATCTAAGAGCAATATAGTTCACTAAGTCCCAAACTAATCTCTCTTGAGATCTAATTCAACGAGTGAACAAGTTTTAATGAAGCTAATTAAGTTAAGGTAGGAGAATCTTAATAAAGTTTTTACTTCGTAATTTTTGAAATGTAGTATTTCCTTGGATTTAATAGTCATAAGTCCATAATCTTATTCTTTCAAATATATCATCAAAATCTTTTTTAACGAGTTTTAGTCGGAAAATAAATCAAGAAATGGTAGGAGACAAGGGAAAAATGTAAAGGAAAAATGAGGAAAAATAAAGAAAAGAGAGTGACAATAGATTTCATCACACCCAATGTGTCCTAAATCATCCAAAATTAATTTAATATGTTCTTTTAGTATGAATTGGGGTGAGGGGAAATCCACTCACAGGCCTCATGGTCACTCAAATATCTCAGATGCCAGTTGAGCTATGCTCACTTCGGCCAAAATTAATCTAATACTTGTTTGGACACCTTTAAATGCAATTTTGATATCGTCAAACTTCATTTTGAATGATTAAAAGCATATTTCAAATTTATTTTGAAAATGACGAGTTATTTTAAGAATTTTTTAACCACTCCCAAACATGTACATAGCACTTTATAAAGAGAGATGGAATATTTTACAATCCAATTCTTAAATCAGTAATTGAATGTATTATAGCCACTTTTTATAGATTAATTTAGTTTGAGACTTCACTCTCCTAAAAGAGTAACATAATTTTGTATAAAAATTAAATTAAAAATTGTCCTCGTCAAGTGATCCTATTGTTATTAACCCTTGGTTAGAATTTTTCCATATGGGTTCCGATAATCAAACGTTATATAGTAAATCAAAATAAATTCCAAAACTGTAAAAAAATAAAAAATAAACAAATTCTAAAAGAAATTTAAGTAAGTTTGAGGACAGTAAAATGCTTACCTTGGTTATGGAAACAATTTCCTCCCCAATTTGGTATCAAATTGAATGCCAACCTGTTTGTGTTTGATACACAAAGAAGATTCTACTTTCTGTTTGAATTAACCCAAACAATTTTGTTATAATAGTCTTTGAAACATTACCTTAAAAGTATAAATTTTGGTTGCCTAGGTGAATTGGCATACAGATATGTTAACGACCAAGAGATCTTTAATTTGAACCTCATTAGATCTATTGTGTTTAAAAAAAAAAAAAACAAAAAACAAAAGTAAAGAAAAGAGTATAATTTCTAAGAATTTACCTTCTTTGGGATTGCTACTACACTATTACCTTTTATTTTTATTTTTCTTCTTGTTTCTTTTTAGAATCTTCATGTAACATGTATGTTCGTTTTAGGCTACTATAAAATCGTGTCATGAAAAACATCTACTAATAAGCACAAGTCACCACTAAGACTACTTGTGCATGCTCACTTCCTAAGTTGACCTTTCATGTAGTTAAAAACACAGGTGTCATGAATGCCCATGGTTACTTAGTTAACTCTATATGGCAGAGTGTCAGTTTCCTTTTAATTTGTTTTTTGTTTTTTTCCTTATATAAGGTCGAGTAGGAATGAATGGTATAACACTATATAACAATACAATACAAACTTTTCCCTCCTCAAAAATTAAAGTTGTAAGTGTGACATCCCAAATTCTTAGTTAATTTTAATTTAATTATTTTAAATTATTTAGGTGATAAATTAAATTTTTGAAGTTAAAATTCAATTATTGGGTTAAGATAATTCAATTTGGGTTAATTGATAAAAGAGTTCAGAATTGAAATTTAATCTAAGGAAAATTTAAATTTAATTTAAGAAGAAGTTTGTTATGATATTTTGGAGATTTGAAATTTTGAAAGAAATTGAATTTATTTTTGTGGATTTATGTGATTTGAGAAAACAAAGGGAAAGATATTTTTATATATTAGTGGTCTCAAGAACTGTGAAAACGAAGGAAAAAAAAAAAAAAGAAAATTCAACATTTTCCTTTGTGGGGCACTTGCAAGTGGTGATGCGTGATTTCGCAAGTGCACGGGTCATGTTATAATATAAAACGGTTTAAGTCTGAGTATCGTATCCATTGGGATTGAAAGGATATATTCACTTAGCTATTTAAGAATTGAGTTGATTTTATCTAAAGGATGGACCTCGAGTTTGGATTTTGAAAACAAGAATACAAGAAAACAAAAGCAAGTGAAACGTCAAGGGATTAGAGTGTTTTAGGGTATTGATGTCATCAATTACTTTATTAAGTCATGCTTTGGGTTTTCGTGGAATTATGTGCAAACAATATGTTTAACTAGAAACTAATATCCGGATTATTTTCTCCTAAAAACAACTCTTTCTTATGCAACCTAATTGTTTACTAATTTCTTGAAACCAAGTTAAGAAGCATAGCATTAAGATTAGTCACGATCAACTTTCTCTAATAACCTAGCTATTTTCATGAAAGATTAGTAGAGATTCAATGTCATAGGTCCAATTAAACATACAACCACTCGATCATACATCTAACCTAACACTTATTGATGATCAATCAATAAAGAATAAGCACAACAACATTGAAAAACATAACATTCAATGACATCCATGAAAAACACTAAACCATTAACATAGATTCATAATTAAATCATCCAATACCCTAAAACAATGAGTTTAGCCACATAATACCATCAAATACCTATTTTCATATGAGATCTCAAGCATGAAAGTAAAGGGAAAAGAGAAACTTAGGAAGAAGGACTCTGGAATTGCTTCCCGGTGTTGAACTCCTTCGATCTTCACTTGATTGTAGCAAACTCACACCTTTTGGGCTCTCTTTTGTCTCTAATTTTGTGTGCCTCTTTTGGGTCTCTTTTGTGTATTTTCTTCTCTCTTTATGATTGTTGAAAACCCCTCAGTATATAGAAATGAGCGCCCAAAATATTTTTCAAATTTGCAAAATCTTCAAAAAAAGGAAAGTTGGCATCGTTGCACTCTCCAAGAGCGCAGCAACGTTATCCATCATAAAAGGAGCAGCGTAGCGACACTCTTGGGTAGTGTCGCGACGTTTCCATCATCTTTTTCCAGTTTCAACCGTAGTGCCACAACGCTGCGACGCTCTCTTTGAAGCGCAGCGATGGTTTCTTTGAAGCACAGCGAGGCAACACTCAAGCCGGATCCCAAATTTGGTTCTCTCAGGTTTGGAGCATAGAGGGCAACACAATAACACTCTTGGCTGCACTGTCCTATTTCTAGGATTTTTCTGTCTTTTCTTCTATTTTTCGCTTGATTTTGGATTGGTTTGGTTCAGTCTTGGACACTTACTCTCTCTTTAATTACCTGAAAACCACAAGCAAACACATTAAATCCGATAAAAATATCCCTAGATCAAAGGCAAGAAAAACACTTTTTAGGTACTTTTCACCATCCCAAACTTAGAAATTTGTTAATCCCGAGCAAAGAAAAGATTAAAACATAGGAAAACTTTAAATAAGTGTGCTATTGATTCATGTCCCAGAGAATAACATATTAGGGGCTCAAGTAGAAACATTCATGCATATCTATATTGTTAAGATCATTCAAGGCCAAATCTCGTCATCCCCCATGTGTGTTTGTGCAAGTCTCATTTAATTCAAAAACAAGAACTCAAATTAGAACTTAAGAGAACTTCTCTAGTTTTTTCCCTACTCTAGCTCATGCACCAACCTTCAAGAATTCACACATTTCAAGCAAGTAATATGTCCACTAAGGTGTCTTAATAATTCAAGATTTTCTTCTATGGTTGGCTTAAACTTGCATTCTTTTACCTAGAGGCACTAGCTTTCACAAGTTTGATATTTTGAATGATATAAATATAGGCATTAAAGCTTATACATTTTTGTGTACACTTTTTTTCAAAGGCATAAACAATCTTTTCTTCTTCCTTAGTCTAACATTACAAACCATCATGCATTTCAATTCTTTAACCGGTTGGGTCTTTCAGAGTGACAACCAAATACACTCAACTTAATCGGTGGGGCCTTTCGGAGTGACAACCAAATACACGCAACTTAATTATTTTCCAAGTTAAAGTTTCTAAATTAAAGTGCTAAAAAATATGAGAGTCTTCAAGAAGGACTTAAATAGATCAAAACTCAAGATAATGCTACCCTATTTCCACAATAGGTCATTCGTTATGCATATGCAAGTCTCATCATAGCCAATCAACATCAAAAGCACACAACCATAAGACATTTCCATCATCTTGTAAAGCTCAAATCTTTTGAATTTTTTTCAAATTTTTCCAAAATTTACTTAACATGCATATAATCATTGAAAGAAAATTAGCATGCATATCAAGATAAAACCACACCAAAGTACGAAGTACACCTCCCACCTCAAACTTAGAACAATGCATTGTCCTCAATGCACAAAAGAATAAAGCAAAAAGATACAAGTCTGCTTGCGTGAGACCACCAAAAGTGTAAGCTCTAATCTTTAACTCTAAACTCATATGTGAATTACTAAGCTTGGGGTTTATTTTGACATACCAATTGAGAATGCAAAAGACTTAAGGAAGTTGTCATTATTTGGATCAAGGATTAAATGATATTATTAAGGATTATTATTGTTATATTATTATTATTATTATTATTTAAAGAATTGGGGGAAATAAATAAAAGGGAAAAAGATAAATAAAAATAGGAAATTTGAGTTGGCGGTGGTGGAGTTAAAAATGGGAAGGAAATGAATTTTCATCATTTATTTTGCCGACTTCTCATCTTCTTCAAAGAGGTATTTTCGTGTTCTTCAGCTAAGGCACCGAGAGAAAGAATAAAGGTGAAGATTTGAGTTGATTGGAGTGGAATTTTGAAGGGAAAGTTAGTGAAAATATGAAGAACATCAAGGTAGTTTGCAATCTATGCAAATCTGGACAAGTTGTGGTGTTTGAAGGATATCGAGCTATAAAGATCGAGTTTGAAGTTACAATTTTGAAGTTAGAAAGTTAACTCATTTCTTAATATCTTTTGTGAAGGATGCTCAAGCTAATTGTGAAGGAAAATGGGTGGAATTGTAGGTAGAAGTGACTAGTTTGAAGTTACTAGTCAATCTGGAGATGTGGCTGTTTTGAAGGTATTTCCGGGCCATTCAAGGTTTTCCAAGACTTCAAATTTTGAGGTAAGTTTATTAAGGAGTTAATTTTGAGATTTTTGCAAAATGTTTGAATTAATTTGGTTAGGAATTGAGTAAAACTGAGCAGGTTTAAGATTGGTGAAAATCTGAAAAAAAAAAAAAAAAAAAAAAAAAAAAAAAAT